>WOUI01000124.1:0-88418 GCA_012184565.1 Aspergillus floridensis
GCGGTGGCCAGGGGCAGCGGCCGTCGCGGGGGTTTTGCTAAGGACGATTCGAAATCTTATCCCGCCGGATTGGGTGCAGGTGAACACTTTCAGTCGGATTCAGGAGTATGTCCCCCCCCCCCCCCCCCCCTCCCCACGAGATTGTCTACTGGAACGGCGGCGTGTCTAATTGTCCTGTAGTCTCACAGGCCGAAAAGAGTTTCGTGAGAGCATTGTCGCGCAAAAGCTGGGGATCGTGGACGGGGCCGACGGAAAGCCCGAGTTGAAGCGCGCCATGGCACATATCAGTCTTCTTGTGTGAGGGCATCTCCGATATGCCATTTGGATATTTCCATGTTATAAAGCTAACGACGGTATGAATAGAATCGGCGGATATGACCCTGTTTCAGCCGCCGCATCCGCCGTCTTCTACTACCTACTGCAACATCCCAAAGCACTCGCAATGGTGCAGCACGAGCTCCGCACCGCTATCTCCAACGAAGAAGCTTGTACGGATAATACTTTGTCCCAGATTGCTTACCTCAATGCCTGCATCCAAGAAAGTCTCCGACTACAGCCACCAGTGAACGACGTGGGCGCCAGAATCTCCACCGGCATAGAGGTAGATGGCGTCTATGTGCCCAAAGGGGTGAGTCCATCTTCAGGACTACAACTGACCAATATTTGTACTGATGTCGTGGGTGCAGGCCAAAGTCTTCGTCGACAAGTACTCGATCCACCGATCGGCAAGGTACTTCAAAGACCCCGATCGGTGGGACCCTGAACGGTGGCTTGCCCCGGCCCCTGAGTCGGATCTGGCTGCATTCTCGGCATTCTCGGTGGGCACCCATGCGTGTCCGGGCAAGATCATGGGTCTGCGGGTGCTGCGTCTGACTATCGCAAAGCTCCTGCTGAGCTACGATTTCCAGCTGGCGGGCCCGGACTTTGACTGGGATCGCGATGCGCACTGTTGTCATGTCTGGCAGGACTTTCGTGTGGAAGTGAAGGTTAGCAAAGTAGAGGCTATACAGTAGACTTAGAGCCATTGATGGCGATAGATTTCATGATGGAGGTAACGCTGGCGGAGACATTCCATTGGGATGCTACCGATGACGGGAGATAAGAGATTCCGATGCGGAAATCTGCTTGCTTGCGTCGACATAGCTTCACAGGGGAGTGCATAAGGAAGCCGATTGTGCAAATACGCTCATGAATTTATTCTGTGTAATATATCCCTGCCAGATGCCGACTCGACATCTGCGGTAGGCAGATCATTAATCTTAATTCTTTGTCGGATACTATGTACCATGCCCGCCGATGAAGACTGAGCTCTGTTTATGGGCTGATAACATGACAATCAAAACAGTACGACAACCAGCATCGCATTCAAACCCGACCCCGAGTCAACCAGTTCCCAGTCAACCCTCCTTCCCTCTGACAAACGACCGCTCCACCTCCTCCAATGACTTCCCCTTCGTCTCCGGCATCCACACCCAACACACCGCCGCCGTGACGAGCGTACACCCGCCGAACAAGAAATACGCCGCGCAGCTACTCTTCGCCAGTAACACCGGGGTGATCAAGGCGACAAAGAAGTTCGAGATCCAGTTGGCGCCGTGCGCGAGACAGGTGGCGGAGGCGCGGGTGCGCTGGGGCTGGATCTCGGCGGCGTAGACCTTGCAGCTGACGGCCCAGGAGACGCTGTAGATGGCGGCGAACAGGTAAATGGCGACGATGACGACCCAGCGGCCGGCGCCCGTGGACTCGTGGACGGCGTCAGCGGCGTACAGGGCGCCGATCACCAGCATGGTGGCCGTCAGCCCAAGGCCGCCCAGGATGACGTTGTGGCGCCGGCCCCAGCTGTCGGCGTAGATGAGCGCGGGCACCGTGACGGCGAAGATGACGATCCCCGACACGCCGGAGGCGAGGAAGCTGGCTTGGTCGGAAGTCATGCCTGCTTGTTCGAAGAGGAGCGGGGCGTACTGTTTCCCTTCATTAGTATGCGTGATGAGGATGGTTCGGCGGAGCGGGAAGGGGAGATCATACGTAGAGGACCCCGTCAATCCCGGCAAGTTGTTGCATGGACATCAGGAATAGACCCAAAAGCGTCCGGTTGCGCACGTCCGGCTTGAACGCGTCGAACAGGCTGGTCTTGTGGCCACCCTTCTTCGGGATCGATCTCTCGCTGCGGCGCGAGAGGACTTGTTCGAGGGTATTCGGGGCCAGGGTGCTGCCCGTCGGCGCCAGCGGGTGCGTGACGGCCTCCTCATGCACGTCGTAGTCGTCCTCCTCGCTTAGCTCCTCCCGATCCACCGGGCTGACTTGGAGATACTCCCAGGCGCGCGTGGCCTCGTCGGAGCGGTTGTGGAGGGTGAGCCACCGCGGGGACTCGGGCAGCCACAGGAACGCCGCGAGACCAAAGAGGATGGAGACGCCGGCCAGGAGGGTGAAGGGGGCGCGCCAAGCCATGGACGAGTGCAGGCCCTCGCAGCCGTAGCAGGTGAAGAAGCCGACGACGAGGCCCACGGTGACGAAAAGCTGCGGGCCAGTGGTCAGCGGGCCGCGCTGCTTCGGAGGTGAGATCTCGCAAATGTATCTGCAAGCAGACGGAATAGATCAGCCACCATTCCACTATGCGAGTCGCAAGTGATGAGGTCAACTTACACAACCAGCGTCCCCAGATACAAACCCTCCCCGAGCCCCTCTACGACACGGCCAACAATGAACATGGCCAGATGCACGGCGCCCGCTTCGATGGCCGCCCCGACCCCGAAGATGAGCGCCCCCAGACTGATGGCCCTGGGCCGTCCAACCCAATCGGCCAGTTTGCCGCCAAAGAACGAGGAGAAAGCGGCGGGGATCAGGATGGCGGAGACGACGAGCCCGTGAACGATGGACGAGAAGGAGCCGAATTTCTGCGTGAATTGCTCCATGACGACCACTGATCCGATGATGCCGGTGTCCATCCTACCATTCAGTCAGTGATTAGCGACTGTGTCCTTTTTATATATAAGCGTGCAAGACTCGAGAACACCACACACCCGAACAGGAATCCCCCCAGTGAGCATAAAACACTGGCCCAGACATAGCGCGATAGATGCACGATCAGCGACATAGTTGCGGTGTGGTGTCCCTCTCGCTAGGGAGAATGGTGCTGAGATATCTCGTTGCACGAGTGAACCGAGACTGAAGAAGCCGTTTATAAGCCTTCAAGGCTTAAGTGACCCTGAAGAATTTTTCAAGATGGCTACATGTTCGCACACCATCGTCACCGCACTTCTAGACCGCGATAGGCGAAGGAATTGGGATCTCGGGAAGGATTCCTTCACTCTCGGGAAGATCGCCTCTTTCTGCGGCGTCCGGCTCTTATCTGTTATCGCTTGAACACGAAGACAGTGGGGAATAGTGGGCTGATTAGATGGCTCTGGCCAATGGATCTAGACCTCCTCGTCTTTGAGTTCGGGAGAATTTCCTATGTTTCTGGGTATTCTCCCCACTGTGCTCGCAAGTGAAGTGCATTGCAGCTTCACGTCATAGGTATTTGTAAGCCATTGCCAGCGCATCCAGATGCTTACTACTCAGTATTGAGATGACTCTATCGGAGAAAAGAATTTCGTTACCGCGCTTGGGATAAACAATGCACCGTAAACTATTCCAAGTCTATTGGGGGCGCTGCTAAGGGTGTATGTAGTACTATATCCGTCGTCTACGGCAAACCCCTTAGCCCTAACATCTACCATTGAAACTCTCGGCCTTCTCTTCACCAATCCCACCTAAGGTCCAGAGATAATACATGAAAAAGGAAAAGAAGGAGGAGAGGAAAAGCAACACTACACAAAGCCTTCTCAGACCAGCGCTCCCCCGGCCGCCCACTGCCGCCGCAAATCCTGCACCCGATACTCGGTCGCCCACGTCGTCTCGCACTCGACCCGTCGCAGCAGTTCCACCACCAACCGCTGCTCAGGCACCCCCTCGAAACACTGGCCCGCCACAAACAAGGGCTGCACCGTGTGGGGGAGCACGGCATCCGGCAGCCCAGCCAGACTGATGCCGCAGATCTCGCGGGCGTGGCGCACCACCTCGCCCTCGATGCGCCGGTAGTTGTGCAGGCGGGCGGTGACCGTCGACCGGATAGCGGTGGCTTCCTGCGGCATGTTGCTCAGCAGCAGGATACGCGCCATGTAGTAGGTTTGGATGGTGACGGCGCACATGGGGACCGTGAAGACGACGGCGTCGATGGTGTTGGTGTCGTTGGAGTCATCGGTGTCTAGGTGCTCGGCGGCGGGGCGTCGCGCGATCGGTCTGGAATCCGTGGAGAGAGACAGGCGGGTCCGCGCGCAGGGAGTGAAGGAAGCAGGCAGGGTGTCGTGCCAGGCGCGGAGCTCGAAGTCGAGTCGCTGCCATCGTTTTAACAGATCCTCTTGCGTGGTGCCGAAGGATGGCCGCTGGTCTGGGGGGCTTTCGTAGTCGCCCGGGTTGATGCCGTCGCCGCTGGTGATGTAGTTGATGATCTTGCCAGTGAGCCAGATGAGAGCGTTGCTGAGCGTCGCTTCATCAAGCCAGGGAGCTGGGGAGGAGATATGAGGGGAAGGAGAGGCGGAGGGGATGGCCGGGGTGGTGGATGTGTCCGACGGGGGCAAGAGGTGGCCGTATGAGGAGATGCTGAGGCCGAAATTACGCCAGAGGATGAGATCGGAGAGGTCCAGACGGGTTTGGGTCTCGTTGATGACTACGCCCACGGCATTAGAACAGAAATGTATACGCAATCGCACATAGCAGGAAGAACAAGCCTACAGGCGGAGAGACAGTCCTGCCGGTAGAGACTCCAAAACACGGAGCGCGAAATGTGCAGCAGGGAGTCAGGCAGCGTCTCTGTCGAACTAAAGGCATCGGGGCTGCCACAGTACAGGAAGGGCAGGGCGCTGAGGTGAGCCCGCCATTCGGTGCTGGGGGCGTCGCTCAGCTCGTACATGCAGAGGATCGCGACCACGGCGAACATCTCCTCGCGCCGATCATCGGGGATCTCCAGCGCAATGGCCTCTTTCAGGTGGTGGATAGCCTGGTCGTAGAGCCGCACGGATTCGTACTTCCAGTCGATCGCCCGGATAATCCACTGCAACGGGCTTTTGCGCAGGTGGGGAAGCTGCGATATCCGCACGGAATCCCCCTGGCAGAGCCGGTGCAAATGTTTGGCGGCGAGGGCACAAGCACCCGCTCTCAACATCGGCCGCGTAGCCGCCATGATGGGCACCTTGATGGAGTAATACGCATTGGAATCGAAGCTGTCCAGCCACTGACCGGGAGCTGCCTGAAAGTGTTGGATCAAGACTGCTGTCAGGATTCCATTCTGTTCGGGCGGTACGGGGCTCCGAGCAGGAGTCGGGATGATACTCTCTTCAACAGCAGCAATTGTCGAGGGCGAGGCGACTACTAGGTGGTGTTCGTGATCCCCATGGCGCTCATCCAACAAGGAGATTGATTCCTCGTCGGCAAATGGGTCTATGACCTGAATGAAGGTGACTGTGGGGCAGGGTCAGTGCTGTTCGCTCGTCCGTGAGACCGGAAGCCACTGTACGGTGCGAGGGAATTGGGACCCATATCTGAGGGCTTCCCGGGTACCAACCGCTCCCCACGTCGCGGTAGAGATCATTGATGCTGGAGTGGCGAAAGATGCAGTTGCTGGAAAAGACACAGTTTCGAGAGGCTTTGACACAGGGCCCGCATATAGGCCGTGCTTCGTCGCATTTAACCTTGCGCTGTCGACATGTCACACTGTGAAGGTAGATAAGAGGTTACGAGGTGATCATCTTGGTGGCATTTGGGGGAAGGGGGGAGGTCAAAAGCATGTTACCAGCCAAAGTAAGAGCGCATATCTGCCCGGGGGCATTCATATTATGCAGTTTGGGGGCGAATACGGAGAGTACTCAGGAAAAAAGAACAACAGATGCAAGGAGGCTTGATGCTACAGAGGAGATCTGAATGGGGAAAATGGGAAATGGCGGGGTAAAGAGGGCAATCCTGCCGAATTTCGCGGGGTGAAAATTTTTGCTGCGGTTCAAATTGCGGCAATGTTGGCGATGCTCCACCGCGGCCGGGAATAGTCGGAATTGCCCGCTAAGACACAGTGCGTCGGGCTATAATTCCAGTCTTGAGTAGGGAGTTAATCCACGTCTTCTTCTAGCAGTGGTTTCAACAGATAAATGTATGTACTAAGGTAGTGTACGGAAGGAACCAAGATGGCATAGGCCATAGATAAGTGAGTCAGGGCTCACACAGGGCTGACAGATTGTCCCCGGGAAGGATGCCGAGCAAAGAGGGCAACCCTGCCGAACAGCAAACTGCCCCTCGTATCTTTTGCAATAGTCTGGGCCATGAGCTGCAGCTAGCTTTATCAGATCACACCTTCCATATCAGTTTTCTCCTGAACCTCTATCGCCCCCAAGGTCCCAGAGGTCTTCACCATCACCCAGTCAGCGCATTGACATGTGATCCACCTATGAGATGACCTCACTAGCAACAGCACGAGCAGTGTCTGGGCTTCCCAGTGGTAGACTATCTAAATATATTTGGCCGGGCGGGGGTGTTTCCCTCAAGAGTGGCTATAGTTCTTCACGTACACACCAAAAACTGGAATGTCGAGATTCGGAAGATCGAAGAGCTTTGAATTAGGCATAAGGATTGAGTGGATTGCCATACGGTTGTGTGATGAAGATAGAGGGACTGAAAGGGAGGAGGGACTTCAGGCGAAATCACAGTTAGGCAATGAGTACAGTCACATGACCCGGGCAGGGCTGATTCCCCAACATTGGCAGACCCTCGCTCTCGCAGTCACATACCGTACATTTTCATAGCATAGCGAGTGAGCATCGAATTAAACCCCAGAGACCTGAAATTCAGATAAATTTCCTTAAGTTGCCGATGTGCTGATCGACCTGGTTTCCGGCGGATGGCATCGTCCCTCCGACCAGTGCAATTAGCAGTCTCCCTAAAACCCCCTCCGTCCAGTCGAGCGCACAAAAACAGAATCTCCTAACCAGGGACCAGGCGCCTTGGCCATCAAGCTAAGTCTAGACCGTGGACTGGAACGGTCACTTCCGCTTCCGCGGGTCTCACGGGGCTCCACACCTGAGTGATTTCTCCGCCAAGGGTTTTGTGATTCGATCTCCAAGGCAGCAGCACACAGCTCGGGGTGGTCAGCACCGGTGAGGGAAAGAGACGACGTTGTCCGGACTCAGTTGACCAGTCCACATAATAAGGAAGGGTGATGCTTCCCTAGATACGTGGACGCGGTGTGGTAGTCACACTATGAGTGTGTTGTTATCGTCTTGGAGTGGAGAGAATGGGGCGATCCGGGCGATCCGGGATATCTGAATGCCTCAGGCATTCAGGCTCCCACTTATTGAATCATGGCAGGAATGGTTATGAGGTGAGGCACCGGTTGCACTTGTTGCCTAATGGGTGTGGTGGGAGATTGATTAATACCTCGCTGTCTCGATTAACTGAGTCTGAGTGTCTTGTCTAGTAGTGTACAACATGCTATGTACTGCACTACTGTCCAATAAATCCATTGATGCATTAGTTAAGTTCTATGATGCATATATACAAGCTTCCATCTAAATCCTCCTAGATTGCTGTTCTGAAACCCGAAACCATGAGACAACACACAGTCCCCTCAGAGATACACGTAGCAGAAAGGCCCAGCAGTCGTACTCATCAGGTCACGCATGGCAATGGGCTGACCGTTGGCATAACCAATATCAATGACAGTGTCGAGAGTAGTGTTGGCCGACGGGGGGCTGTTCATGAAGGTGCCCGTGCCGGAGATGGCATTCTGGCGGTGCTGACGGTCGAGGTTCTGCCAGATCCACCAGACGCGGTCGATCATGCCGTGGTGGTGCCAGAAGGCCACATCGCCGGGGCTCACGTAGACGTCCCGACCGGGATCGCCGCCCATGGAGTAGTGGCCACCGCCATGGACACCGATCGAGCCGCTGCCGGGAATGCCTTGCATCGTCATCTCGAAGTCCCAGACGTCATCGTTGTCGAGGATCAGAGAGACGATCTTGGGGTAGGTGTTGTACCGACTGAGGATCTCGGTGGTCAGCGACCGCTTCAGGCACCGGGGGTTGTAGGCCAGCGGATTAGCCGCCATCGAGGTGTTGCCCCCAGGCAGGGAGAGAACAGCCGGACCCAGGTTGACCTTGTAGTCCTTGAACGGGCCGCTGGTGATGCAACCGCCGCCGGTGCCGGGCGGGAGGTCAATGGCCGGGTAGTCACCCAGGTACAGCATCACGTCCGGCTGATCGGCGATGGGGGCTCCATTACCGGACATGGAGGTCTCACTGCCGTCAAAGACGGGTGAGTTCTCCATGTCGTGGGCGTCAGCACCCCAGTCCCAGTAAGGGTAGTCGCCGGTGTAACCACACTCGTCGCGCAGGGCGGACTCGAACTCGTAGATGAAGTAGCGGTGCCACGCCAGGAACGTCCCCGTGTAGTGGATTTCCAGAGTCTGGTTAATGTGCGTGGCCACGAAGTCGTCGTAGCGGGTGCGCGCCCCCGGGACCAGGTCAACCGGGGTGCGCGAGGGCAGCTTCTGGAGGCAGAGGATGGAGTTGATGTATGCCTTCTTCTGGGACTTGGAGAAGGTGCGCCACTCACGACGCACACGCAGCTTGTCCAGAGTGCAGGTGCCCTCGCTGCGCTTGGTGCTGTCCGAGGAAGTGGACAGCGTGTCGGTGGTGAGATTGTAGGCAAAGGAGTTCAGCTGGTCCAGCTGCGACGAGGCCACGTCAGTCGAGCTGGAGGCTCTCGTGGGGAGGGTGGCCGTTGCTGTCTCGGCCGCGGGGAGGGCCCACGACCCTGAGAGCAGCAGGCCCAGAGTAAGAGCCTGGAGGGCGACCATGGTGGCGATGGCAGATGTCACACCACTCCTGGACAAAGGGAAAAAGGAAGAGAAGAGAGAAGAGAGGGAAGAAGCAAAAGAAAGTTAGAGTTAAGGAGGCTGGGCGGAGAGAAACAGGTTGAATGAGGGAATGATTGCCAATTTAACGGCGGCGCATCTCAAGCTATCTACAGCCAGTGCATCGATCGGCCCACCCAGCGAGCTATCTTAGCTGCATGCTGCACAATGACTCGGCCTGATAGACAAGGGACGGAATTGTTAGGACCGAGGGAGATGACGAGAGAACATAAGTCCCCACCCCACCGAAACCCCCACGCACTCTGCAGCATCGCGACCAAAGTCAATTAGCAACAACGCGCTGACTGGCTGGCCTTGGCCAGGAGAAAGGACGCAATGTTGCTTCGGGGGAGAACTAACTTGGTTGACCGGGATTTGGGAGGCTGACTGGCGAGGACTAACCAGGGAATATAGATTGAATGACTTTGAAGTACTGGGTTGGGTAGGGTTGGAGATGCGACCATTGACGTCCATCTCTCCAGTCAACCCTCGGTCCCTGTCCCCACTGCACTCCACCCGGGTCCACTTCGGCCAAAAAGTTAATCAATCTGCCCATCCACCCAATTTTAGGGGTGCAGGGTGCGAGTGCGACACTGCAAATCAACTGCCTAAGCCGAGGTTGAAGCGACTTGGCAGGTCCGAGGGCACTGGCCGATCCACCCTGGGCTAGCTGGCCCTCCCTGAGGCGCACGGTCCATTGGCCAGGTTTTTGGTCCATCAGGCGTGGCTTGAACTATGTTGCTGGGGACTAGGATAGGAAGAGTAAATGAATGACAAGGATCAGAAAGAAGCATCGGTGCAGGCACCAACTTGGGTGGTGTATGGCTACTATTAGATGGCCACCGTCCAGGGTCTGCTACCGGATCCTGATCGTCGCCCGAGATCGAACAGTCAACCGTTGGCTCCGAAAATCCGGTCGCGACCGGACGCCCAATTTTTGTGAGATGGATCCTGCGACGATCGAATTCTTTAGTGAAGCGAATGCAGCTATGCATCCTGAGGGATCTTGATCCTCGTGTTCCTGACTCTTCCATGGTCGCATGGCGGATCCGTAGTTCATGCACCTATCCTTGGCATGGTCATCACACCAGCTCTGTCTGCTCCTGGATATTCATAACCTGGCCAAAGTCAAGCATCGCCCAGGAAATAGCTAGCTAGCCCGGCTCAGTCCTTCGTTTTTCTGTGGTGAGCATGTCGACCATCGCGCATCCGGGCGGCGCGGGCCTTCCTGATGATAATCAAGGGCCACGTATCCTGGCGGCCACGAGCATTGTGACAGCTGGGGCTGCAATCACCGTGCTCGCTCGCATGTATGTCCGCATTTTCCTCATTCGAAATGTGGGGTTTGATGTAAGTGTTGTCTTTTGCCTTGTCTACACCGAATTTGACTGTGCTGACCAACCTCGAGGATTATACCATGCTGTTGACCATGATCTTGGTAAGTCACTCGGGTCATCTCTGTCTAGCCGGGTGGTATCTGGAGTACTAACATTGCGGCCATCAGTCACTCAGCGGATGGGGAATTATCATTCCAGAAGTCATCTACGGCGCGGGCCGACATACGGCATACGTCGAAAAGACAGCTACCAAAGCAATGCATTTGAACTTTGCTACCCAGGGGATATACATGTGGGCTATTGGACTCGTGAAGATCTCCATCGGACTGTTCCTGCTACGATTTGCACCGCGCAAAGGCTACCGCATTTTTATCTGGGTTGTCATCGGTTAGTGCTGTTTCCACTATGTTCTAGCTCTCATCCACATCATCCAACTGACGACACATAGCTCTGATGCTCATTTACACGACAATCTGTTTCTTTGTACGTGGTGCTGGTTTATTTTCTAGATGACAATGTGATGCTGACTCCCTGACAGACACTCATTTTCCAATGCCATGACATGCGGAGTATTTGGGATTTCTCGGTCAAGTCGAAATGCTTTGCCCCGATACAGCTGTTGAAATTGAGTTATACAAATACAGGTACGCATGTTAAGCGAGAGATCTTGCTTGTCGTTTACTAAATAAACCTCTAGCTTTGAATATCCTGACCGACTTGATCTTCGCCGTTCTCCCTATGTTCATGCTCAGGTAAGTCTAGCGGACCAGATTGTATGCTGGAAACGACGGAGCCCTAACTTCACCCCCCCCGACAGACATCTACAAGTCAACAAGCGAACCAAGGCTTCGTTGATCTGCATCCTGGGATTGGGTATCTTGTAAGACTGCAAACATCCCTTGAAAATAGTACAGCAGCGATGGACTAATCAGATCAAACCGTGCGTACAGTGCCTGCGCCGCAGCGATCGTGAAGCTCACCGTGCTTCCCAACTACGGTCGCACGGGCGACTTCCTTTGGGATTATTCTACTCTCACGATCTGGGTTGTGTGAGTCCCCCTTCAATACCCTGCACGTCAATCCTCCTCATACGCTAACAATACCTTCCTGTGAAGTGTCGAATCCAACATGGGCATCGTCGCCGGCAGTCTCCCGACCTTGAAACCTCTCTTTAAGCAAGTGCTGGGCAGCTACGGCTCACGCTACAAATCGCGACCCTACAACTACCCCCAGCATAACACATACGGCAGCAAGGCCTACCGTCTGCGCTCCATGTCCCGCTCGGAGCAGCACGGCCAGTCGCAGACCCAAGCCAGCCACCACGACCCCGAGCCCTTCCCGAAGAAAGCGACCGCAACCATCACCACAACCACCGCCACGGCGACCTCGTTCCCGGGCCACGACAGCAGCGATAACTCGAGCGAGGAGTACATTCTCTCGCCGCATGAGCATGACACGATCATGCTGACGACAGAGGTGACCGTGTCGCATTCGATGCAGGCCCAGGCGGAGCGGAGTCGCGCGGCGGCAGCATCGCAGGGTCAGGGGTTTGATCGGCCGGGGCCGCGGATGGTGTAGACCTTTTGGGTCCTTGCGTTTTGTGTCTTCTTTCCTTTGATCCCTCCATTTCTCTTCTAGACACTTCTTTCAATATTAGACTTCCTTTGTTTATTCTATATCCGTGTCATGTTAATGGAGGAATGAATTCAAGGGGCTCGGTATCCCGGCTAGGGTCTTTGAGAAGTTTGCCCTAGCCCCAGGGAGGTAAAACGCATAGACGACAGTCAAGCAGTGGAAGGGGTCATGCTCACCAACAAAGAATCTTGTTTCTATCCGAGATTAAACCACTTTTTGTCAGAGGTCGGAGAGGAGGTTTGCGACTCACCGACAGATAACCTTTGTATGCTTCATTGACCTAGCGGGAGTGAAGGCAAGGGTCTGACTCGCTTAACCAGGATAGACGGGAATTGATATGGATGACTCTCGTATTCGGAGTACTCGTGAAATGACCAGTGTATGTGAAATCTGTTCGCAATATATCGGTGGAGATGCAAGCATACCTAGCAAGGGCCAAGGTTCGCCTGGGTGGCGGAACATCACATCCGACGGGGGAATTGCGGGTCTGACAGGGGGGGGGGGGGGTGCGAGTCACGGCAATTACGGCACCATATTAATTGCTCTGCTTATGCGAAGAAGATTGCTAGGTACGGACGGACATGTCCTACAAGTTTAGCGCTTACGGGAAAATTCTTGGTCCACAGCTCGCCTGTGGATGAGATTAGGCTAAAAGACGAGATGAATGTCGGTGTAATCTCACAAAATCTTGATTCAATGCAAACAAAATCCCTCAATCAGAAATAGATTGACCGTTCCACTGTCATGCCGTGAGCTACTATAGCTACTCCGTATACCTATGCGTTTACAGTACAGATGCCGCGGAGTGGGAGACCAACCCTAGCAACAACCACGATCATCCTCGCTTAAGTGTAGTCCCCCAAAACATTCCGTCGAACCTGGCGCATGTCCACATAATCCGGCCAACTGCTATACCACTCCAGAAATTCCGGAATTGAATCAAACAAGGGTCTGCGCCCGTACAGCATCGCGGGGTTCTCCTCGCTCGCCTCGAAGAAAACCACCCGCCACGCCCAATGCTTATACGCGGACTCCGTGCCATCCTCCCCGATCACCCGACAGTACGCATAAGCACTGTACCACCGATCCTCATGCATCCAACCACCACACCCTATCAGAAACCCAACCTTGACCTCCAGATCATCATCAATCGTCCCATGGAGCCCCACCTGGCCGAGGAGACTATCCTCCAAATACCCTCTCAACGCCTCCCGCTGCGCCTCCAAATCTCTGAAACCCTCCACCTCCCGCTCCGCCCCTTCCTCTACAAACGCATACTCAGGCACCCCAATATAGAGACCCGGCACAAAAGACGCGATCCCCAAACGCCGGAAATCCGGATCGCAGACCCCGTTCGCGTATTTAAGGAAGAGCACTAACTCCTCACACCGCGGGATCGCATCCGCCGCCTGGCCTTGGCCGTCATCAGCCACCGCCGCAGAGCACACCTCGTGGAACGTCTCCAGATACATCTGCCGCCACGCCTCCGTCCGCAGGCGCGGGGGACACACCCCGTCCATGTACTGGTGGTACAGCGACGGAACCTCCGCCAGATGCGTCACGCCGCGGACCTCGCGGTCTTCGCGGACGGGTCCGGGCGAGACGAGTTGGTTCCAGTGCGGGTCCGGCCCGCCGATGCCCAGATTGTCCCAGTAGTCGCGCATGCGCTGGAGCTTGGCGGCTTCGGTGGGGAGGTGCAGGGCTTCGATCTCGGTGACTCGGTCTTGGAGGAAGCGGCGGTTGGCGGTTTCCATTTTGTGGCGGAATTGGCTGATGGCGTGGCGCATGGTTGCGTCTGCGTCCCTTTCGGTCTCTGCCATTGCTGGGGAAAGGAAGAGGTGTCAAGTCAGTGGATGGAAAGTGGATGTACAGAATGAGGCACTCCATGCGGACGAACTGTTATGGATAGTATATCTGGTATCTTTAGTGAATTTATACTATCTAAAGATGACTCCTGCTTGGTGTAGTGTGGCCTGGGAAGGATTGTGTAGCCTAGAACACCGGATCTAATCAACGGGCCCCAGGACTCATTACCCCGCTATGCTCATGTCAAATTGCCAGTTGGGACCTGAAATAGGCTACAGCCTGCTAAATGACCTTTTTTGTTCCATTCCCCCAGTTTTGTATAATTTTGCCATGCTTTTTTCCAGCTGTAGTTTAACGGAAACCAGCCATCTATGGGCCTCTGGTGCGGTGCAGAGGTTTTTCATTTCCTTGGAAAACATAAAACCCTGCCTAATGCAAGAACAAGTGGCCAGCCACAAAGCACATTGCTCAGGCTATAAAGCCCTAAATGACAGTGACAATGCGCTTGGACACGCTTCTGCCTATTTACACATGTATCCTTTTGTGTAGCCCGGGAGAAAAGACAGATGGATTGAATCTTGCGCGGTCGCGGGGTAAGATCGCGCTATAGGAGATTTCAAAAGGGACAAAAGCCTTGGCATGATGCAGCGCGATGACGATCGGAGGTCAATGCCTTGATCCCCCGCCAGAAACCCCTCTTAAAATTGCCATTGTTCGCTGTAGTTCCCACTCTGCCGGTAAATGCACAACATCTCATGGGTCTGTTCGTGGTTGCTATTGGATATATGATATCTTGACCGCGCTTATCAGAGTGTTCCCCTCCTTCTCTCGCATGTCGCGCGTGGGCAGATTTATGCAGGTTCCTAACTTGAGGGGCACCGTTTTAAATCAAGTCTCGAGAGACCAAGGATTACCCCCAAGCAATCCCCCTCTCTTTTCCACAGCCTACTGTCCTCTTCGCAAACCACACTCCTATAACGATGGCAACCCAAGTCCAGGTCGAAAATGCCTTACTCGTCAAGGCCCGCGCCAGCGGCAGCAAGGAAGACTGCATGGCGCTCTACGACACCTGGGCGACATCCTACAACCAGGACCTCACCGATGCCTCCCAGAGCTACGTCGCCCCGTTCACCGTCGCGCAAACCGCACTCCAAGTCCACAAGACGCCGAACGCGCGCATCCTCGACGCCGGCTGCGGCACCGGCCTCGTCGGCGAGGGCCTCACCCGAGGCACCGGCACCACAACATCACTAACCATCGACGGCCTAGACTTATCTCCTGCGATGCTGAAGGTCGCCGCCAACACCGGGGTGTATCGTACTCTCACAAAAGCCGACCTGACCCAGCCAATCGCCCTACCCGCCGAGACCTACGATATCGTGACCTGCGCCGGCACCTTCACCCACGGCCACGTGGGGCCGGACCCTGCACTCCGCGAGTTCATCCGCATCCTAAAAACAGACGGGCTGATTGTGGCGACCATCTTGGACGAGGTGTGGGTGTCCATGGGGTTTGACACGGAGATCGAGAGGCTGGTGGCGGAGGGGTTGGTGCGAGTAGTCAGTATCGAGCTCACCGACTATCGAAAGGGGTGGGACAAGGCGCAGTTGGTGGTGCTGGAGAAGACCGCGATTGCTTGAGATTTTGCCAATGCGCCAAACGTGTATTAGAAGTTTGCTTTGAATCCTCACCCCAACGCGACATCGAACCGACCGACGACTTGGCCCTGGTGCGACAACCCCAATGCGATCTGTTTCCGAGTTCAACATCCATACGCAGCAGTCCTTTGCAGCCCCAACGCACGTTTCTCTTTCCCCAGTGCGGCAGTTATAGGTTTTCTAGTTCTCACATACATTACAACGAATGCTTCTCAGCTTTGGCCTAGTCCAGTTCTCGTAAGCCGAGCGATGTGATAGGGGGATAACTAGCCCGATCGCTGCGTCGAGACAGACTAGAAGTAGCTTGGCTTACCCAATTAGCTGTTTGCTTTTCTGATCCTAGTAATCTACGAATATATTGTTGCTTATATAAGGCCACCTTCGGGAAGGAAGAAAGCAGAACAATGGAAAGAAACCCCGAGGAAACATTTGAATAACGACAACAAGCCATCCAGTTTCAGCTTTTAAATTCTTGTCCGATTCACTAATCGTGCTTATCCCACTATCTATATACATGCATTCTGGAAAGCTCCATCAGACCCCCTACTCGCACTTGACCTGCAGCCGCTGAAGATACTCCGCGTCCACGGGGTAGCAGGTGTGCTCGTCGGTGACCTCGTAGGTAGCGTAGAGGGTGGAACCGCAGTTGTCGTAGTCCTGCTCGTTGTAGTCGGTCCAGGTGTACAGCACAGGCGTCTTGGTGGCATCGCTGCAGGTCGTGCCGTCGGTGAGGTAGGGGGCGAGAGAGCCCCAGGGCCAGCCCTCCATGCCGAAGCAGGAGTTTTCCAGGATGGTGTAGGTGGTGGGCTTGTCCAAGGAGCAGGTGGTGTTGAACAGGTAGAAGTCGATGGAGACCTCCGCGAGGGCTGTGGCCGTGGCGGCCGTGGCGGAGAGGAGGGCAAGAGTCTGTACGTTTGGTGGTTAGTGCGATTGCTTGGTGACTGAAGGCTCCGCGAGGTGTCTGACCTTGGATACGGTGAGCTTCATTGTGAAAGTATCAATTTGCGAGTGCGGGCTGCTCAGGAGGGTTGACTGTGCAGAGACTGGAGAGAGCTTGGTGAGTCTGGTCTGTATTCTTGGGTGGAGATGGACTCTCCTTTTATAGCCCAGAGACCCCGTAGAGCCTGTTCTTCGACTTGCGTGTCATTTCTCCGATGACGGAGTGTTCTTCAGCTCTTCATAGCTTCTCGGAGCCCGATGACTGCTGAGCTTTTCGATCTAAAACTCCGAACACCCCCCAGACCGCTGCTTTATTCGTCGGATCGTCGAAAAATACTTACATATATTTGGTGATTAGTGAACTGAGGTCGAGGCCCCACATGGTTCTCTTCGCAACTGTCAGCTCCATGCCGGAAGGGTATTTGTGGCTGCTTGTTAGTTACCGCACCCAATCACTGGCCGCTCTGATATGCGAGCTAAGACTCCGTTTTCGCGGCGCTAAGCCTCCAAAAGCGCCACATGAGTCGTGGTGTTTGCTGTAAGCAAGGAAAAGTACCGTGATGAACCTGATATATTGAATCTCCTGTGAGAGCAGATTTTTGGGACTGAGAGTATGTGTAACCACTCCATACGAATCGATCCTAGTATACTCAGTATATCCAGACTGCGTAAGAATGAAGAAGCGCCGTCTATGAAATTCCCTATATAAACGAGATAGGCCGCCTGATGAACCCGCCCACGTCAGCCCCCGCTCGGTCGATGCTTTCTTCACGGACTAGCCCGCTAGCCTGCCATTCCAGGGTCCGCTCTTGCATTCGCTTACTTCTTTGCTGACTGGAACGAACAGGTGTCTCATAACAATGTGTCCGGGGAGATTATATTAGGGGGAAGATCTAGGGTTCCCCTAAAAAACTGTCGATCCAGATACTTTCCAATTGTTACAGTTCTCTACATCCAACACGCTGCGATTATGGTGACTTGCTCATAGATTCACCATTCCAACAAAACTCTCGGCTCTCACTCCTGTCCAGATTCTCGGTCCAAGCCTCCAGATCGCCTGTTCTCATCACTGCTGCGTGCAATCAATCTTGTCTTGCTGCAAAGCCAAAACGTGTGTCAGCACGGGGTTCCTCTAAGCACAGGGGTAGGGGGGGGGGGAAATTCCATACCCCAAAGCTGTCCGTACAGCAGACAAGTGTGCGTGCATTGGAGTTGCATTGGCCCGTTGCTTCATCCGGAAGGTCACCTATATTCATTTGTCTGGGTTAACATCATGTTGCACAAGCTGATGGAATTTGGAAGGCACAGGAGCACGTGGCAACTCACAGTTGGATCCGACGCCAGCGCCCGGGTTGGTGTATTCCTGAACCTTGGTATAATAGTCGGTGCCCGGGCCGTCGTAGATGCAGCAGTACAGGTTGTCGGGGTCGCAGCTCGGTTCTGCTCTAAGCCTAAGTGTTGCCTCAACTTGCTCTGCAACGCCGCCTACGACACCTTCTTGGGCGAGTGCCGTGAGTGGGTGGAAGGCTAGCGCCAGAAAGGGAAGGATGGCTGTGACACGCATTGTGGTAGGCTGGGGTTTGTTGGACTTGAGAAAGTAAGAGAAAGTTGAATGTGCAGGACTGGGAAGGCTGGAGAGGGACGCATGGGGAGTATCTGGGAATTTATCTTCGCTGAAGGATCGCTATGATTGATGATCATTGTGACCGATCTCCAGCACCCGAGCTCGACTTTTTGATAATCCGTGCTGGAACAGCTGATGTGACGCCGACCATAACCTAAAGGATCATCGCGATGATCGACAGGTAGTGCTCGAATTAGGCATTCGTCTTCGGACTCCTCATATACCAATGCTTTATAAGTCGCCACTGTCTGTCTGTCTGCCCTCATCCGCGGCCGAAGCGACAAGCTTTTTGAATTGGGACAAGGCTATGCTCGCCGTGGAGAGGTGCCCTCAGCTGAATGCCGGGGAGGAGATTTTGAGGACATTTCAAGTATCCTCACTTGTGTTTTCGGTTTAACGATGATATTAAAATCCGCTCCAACCTGATTCACTCAGTCACAGTTGATCTGACGATGTTCTGCCTCCAGTTGCTTGCTTCTTACCCAGAAGCTGAAGATCAGGAGCCATGCTCGAGTTACGCTTCGGTACAATCCAGTTTGTCCTCCTGCAAGTAAAATCAGGTATCAGCTCGGGGAGTTACCGCAGGGTCCAGCCAGATGCGAACGGGGGGAGGGATGGGGATGCATACTCCAAAGCTGCCTATGCAGCAGACAAGTGTGTGTGCAGCCGAGTCGCATTCGCCCATTTCTTCGCCGGGAAGATTACCTAAATGCGCGGCAGTTTGCCTGGGTCAGCACTATGCGTGCAGCACTGAAAGAAAGGTGCGTCAAGCTGGTTTATTTTAGGATTTTCGCAAAGGGGAAACTTTTGTTGTTACATTAAGATTTACACTATTGCTAATTGCCTCTCTGCTACTCCGGAACACAGAGGCGGTTTATATATATCGAGGAAGCAAGGTGGAAAGAAAAAGGGGACGTCAATCCCACCAGGCTCCGACAACTGATGCTTGGACAGCATAAGTAGAACCAATACCCCACCAACTCGATCCCGACTGCTGGTTCTCGACGAACCCGAACCATTATAAGCTCTGCCCAGGTCACAGTTTCGTGCAACCAATTTCCAATATCTGTACAGTACATCAAATCACCTGTCAGCACGGGCGTTCCCGGTGTCTCGGCAAGGTTTGCGGGGAGGAAAATCCATACGCCAAAGCTGTCCGTGCAGGAGACAAGGTTGGGTGCACCGTTATCGCATAGCCCATTCGTGGGGCTGCGGCCTTTGGTTTTATTCATTGGAGTAAGCAGCTGGCGCACATAGGGTGATAGGGAGTCGGGCGGCAGGTTTCTCGCCCCAAGTCTACTCAATGCGACAGGAAAGGAGTATAGCTCACAGTTGGTTCCAACGGCAGGACTCGGGTCTTTGTATTGCTCCACGTATCTGTAGGCGGTGGTGCCAGGGCCATCAACACCGACACAGCAGTACTGATTATCGGTATCGCGGCGTATCGGTCCAGCTAGCACTACTTTACCTTTCAGACGTTGAGCACATGCTGTGAGTGGGTGGGAGGCTAGCGCCAGAAAGGAAAGGATGGCTGTGATGCGCATTGCGTTGGGTGCCAGGGCTGTGAAAGTCAAGGAGGATGATTGTAAGCGATGATGTTTGAAGTTCAAGCAGACTGATGAACAAGAGACAGGAGCATCTTGAATTTATGCTTGCCCGCACCTGGCATGGCTGACGATCATGACGACCGCTCTACAGCACAGGAACCTAAATTCAGATAGCTTTGAGTAGGATTCATGATATGATGCCGATCACGATGCTCATCGCCAAGTGACCGGCAACGCTGCAGTGGACATTTCGTGCTCCGACTCCTCACCTTCTATCGATCAAGAGTATACGGTAAATTCTGCCCGCGCTGACTCGAGGTGTGAGCTATTTCGGGGCGTGGAAATCTCCGGTAACGTCACTTCCGTCTGCAAGATCACTCAAAGCTTGATGCTTGTGAAGCTATTGGGACCCCGGATTGATGATTGAGTGTGACAGCTTCCATTCAATCAGGAGAAGGCAATGCCAAGTGTTCTTCCGGTCCTCTGGCTTGCCGATCATCGTCATAAGTAGTAAGTGTACTGTGGAGTACCTACATAGTTTTCGTATAAAAACTCAAACATCGATAGTCGAATCCGATCTACAGTAGATCTACCGTGCACTCTTCGACCGGCACAGGTCTGTCAATGCTATAAGTATGGTACATTGTGTCTCTTTGAGAGGTACTGTACTGCGTCCTCCGGACAAGGTGAGAGTCCCGGGCGAGGTCATATTGTTCACACAATGCTGGTGAGCATGGAACATTGAACATGAAACATGGCACTGGCAACGTTTCTGGTCAGTCAAAGCACCAGACTACTTTATGCAAGCCCTTGAATAGACATCATGTCTTCTGGCAATTGAGGAACACGTCAGGAGAGCGGGCCGAAGCGACAATATCCCGATTTGGCAATTTTATGAGGACCGACTGGAGAAATGTGAATGCCCTCAAAATCTGCATTAACCAGGCATTTCCGGTTTCCTAGTATCAGTTCTGTGTTAAGGGTCTGAGTGGTGGTGGATAGATCGCATTCCCGACCAGCAAGGTGAAATGAGATCCTTTATGAAGTTTTCCCTCACACCCACTCTTGGTGTTTCAGGATGCCATCCTCAATCTCCACGCGCTCCTAAGCGAACGCCTCCGGCGGTTCCGGCATCTCGGTTACAGGATTCGGCCCATCCCGATCGCTCATATCTGAGATATATGGGGAAAGCCAAGAACTACGAGTCAGAGCCACCACTGCTGTGACGACAACCGAAGGCAAAAACGCCATCTGTGATTCGCTACCTCCTTCAACAATGATCTCGCTTAGCTTCTTCAGGATCTCTCGATTTGACCATGTCGGGTTTCAGATCGTGACTTGTTGGGATATCAAAGAAGTACCGATGGTTCAATGTGAAGAGCGCAAGATGGCTATCTTGCCGTCGAAGAGCATAAATACCAGACAAAACTTCTGTACAGTGTCGTCTTCGTTCATCGACAATCATCTTGGTTCTTCCGTTCGTTCCAGGCTAGTCCTGCTCTCATTCTTTACGTTCGCTTGTAAGAGTTGTGCCTGTGGCAAACGACTTATCTTCTCGCTCGTTCACTGCGTCAATTGTCTGGAACAATTTGACCTGCTCTGACTTATTGCCACTACGGCCATTGTCTCTTTCTATTCTTTGAAATCACCATGTTATTCACCAAGCCCAGTGTGGTTGCTGCATCGGTGCTTTCGGCCTCGATGGTCCAGGCACATATGATCATGAACCACCCAGTCCCGTATGGCAAATCAACCCTCAACAACTCGCCCTTGGCTGCAGATGGCAGCGACTTCCCCTGCAAGCAACGCGACGGGGTGTACGACTGGCCTGCCGCGGACGAGATGAACTATTTCGCAACCGGAGTGTCGCAGGTCCTTAACTTCACCGGCATCGCCGTCCACGGCGGCGGTTCGTGCCAGGTGAGCCTGACCACGGACATGCAACCCTCCAAGGACACAGTCTGGCAGGTCATCAAGTCCTTCGAGGGGGGCTGTCCGGCCAACGTCGACGGGAATCTGGACGGTGACGCCTCGACTCCGGACCCCTATCAGTTCAACTTCACTATCCCGGCCGATTTCTCCGCCGGCAACTACACGCTGGCGTGGACCTGGTTCAACCGCGTCGGGTCCCGCGAGATGTACATGAACTGCGCTCCCATCACCGTCCTGGAGAGCGCAGCCCAGAAGCGCTCTGTCGCCAAGCGCACCAGCTACCCGGACCTCTTCGTGGCTAACATCAACGGCTGCACCACCACAGAAGGCGTGGACATCCGCTTCCCCAACCCCGGTGATGTGATCGAGTATGACGGAGAGGCTTCTCGTCTCGCGGCCACGGATGCGGCCGCCTGCACGGGGGTGTCCACTGCGTGGGGCGGCAGCTCTGCGACGGCGGCTGCGTCCGTCACTTCCACGACCACCACCGCTGCAGAGATCACCGCCACCGCCCCCATCGTGGCCGTTGAGACCTCTGTTGCGGCCTCGGCTGTCGACAACTCCGCTGCCATCACCACCGCTGCTGCCCCCGCTGCGACAACGACCGCGGGCCGTCCCAACGGACAACAACAAAATGCTATCACGACCACTCCCACCACCACCGCCAGCTCTTCCACTGGAACCGCTCTCTCCGGCGTTCTGAGCGGCGCCTGCAGCCCCGAGGGATCCTGGTGGTGCAACGCCGGTACTTCCTTCCAGCGCTGCGCCAACGGAGTCTGGACTCCCTCCCAGGATATGGCGCCCGGTACGGTCTGCACGGCGGGCCAGTCGTCCGATCTCACGATTTCTCTCGCCAAGAGCCGTCGTGATGAGCAGCGCATGCGTCGTCGTCAGGTTGCTTAGGTGTTCGAGGTGCTATGGGTTTGGACGATGTACACTAGGTAGGGGACATGACCTTGCATGTTCGTCTTGTCTTTTCCTGGGGTGAATGTTTACTAGGAAGCGGAATGTGTGGTGTAGCCTCAGCAATGTCCATCAGCATGCTAGATAAAAATAATATGCTTGCACCCATCATCTTTGAGAGTAACTCACGCATATAAGGGAATGGGTTTGCACATACCGTTGCTTACCCAATTGTGGCTGCTTCTATGAGGGCAGCACGTGAGTGACCCGTTACTTAGCGGTTATGCCAGTCCCTGCTCTCTCAACTCTAGACCACTAGTTGTTCTTACCCCGGCATATGTGAGGATACCAGCTAGCCAAGGATCTTGATTTCGTATTTGCATGGATTCTGTTCGGTCGGCCGTCTGATGGTAAATTCAAAGGAATACTACCGCATCAATTAGCCTGAAGCTGTGAGTTCAAGACCCGTACACCCGAAGCAGAATTACCCTATCCAGGCTCCCAGAATGCCCGAGCTACATACAGCCTTGACACACGAGCGCCAGCAGTCAATTGTGGAGCCTTGCAGTCCACCCGGACCCCTGCCTTATCAATCACCTGGCAGCAGCCTTCGGTCAGCCTCGTGGCCCGGGTGTGGGCAGGAAGCTTGGCTGTGGCAGCGGGCACCAATCCTCTCCGTCATGCAATACGAGGCCACTATCATCTGATAAATGTCACCTACAGCCTTGCGATAAGATGAGAACTATATATAACGCTCCTCAACTGGATATCCCATCTTGTACTACGGACACAACTCTATCCTCTACGGTAGTGCACATTCTTCAGCCATTTGCATTCTCCGATCATCGCTTATTCTATTCTTTATTCCCCAAGATCAGCAAGTGAAGAGTCTATCGCAATGTGCAAGACCTCGTACGATTGTGGGTGCAGTGTCAACAACGGCAACGGCTGTACCTGCGGCACTGTCACCCAGCGGAACACTGGATATTGTATTGCTCACCAGTACGTCTCTGCCGTCTTCTTTCTCCTATTGTTGCTTTTCTTCTCTTCTCTTGTTCTTATTCTTTCTGTGGTGGAGTCAGAAGAGTGTATACTTTCTACCTGCATAGGTGTACATGTAAGTTTAGGCTAACAACCCTCTCTCGGGACTAGGAACGGCGGCGGTGGTGTCTACACTCGGCCACGCGGACAGCCGCGTTAAAAGGCAGGTTCGGTATCAGCAGCTAAATCTCGCCCATCCTCACCGACGTTGGAGAAGTTCTGCCACCGCTGCTATGTGACCCACCTAAGATGGATCAAGGAAAGGATAAACTGTTGAAATTATGAGACGTACGGAGCAATCAGTAGTTGGAAACCTATGTAGGCATTGCCAAATTTTGCTTGTTAATTCTAATGTCGCAACCTCTACTGTGGACAGGGCTGTCACCCACAATGTCGATCTATCTTCATGAACTTCGGCCCTATAGTTTGATTATTGCCTTGGGGACAACGCGTAGAGTCCTACCAAGTAGTTTTGAATTTACTTTATAGACAGCTATTGAAAGCGAAAACCCAACAGCTGGCCTGCTGGCCCAATGGTAAGGCGCTTGACTACGAATCAAGAGATTGCAGGTTCGAGCCCTGCGTAGGTCATTACTTTTTGCCCCCTTGCTTCCTCGTCCTTCTCCTAGAACACCTCCTTTCTGGACTTTGTCCTCAAATCCAATACTGAACTCATCCATCTTTCGATTCCTACGATTGCATACTGACTTTCAGTCGGGTGTTTCGGCGCATCATAAAATGGGAGTTTATTTTTTTCAAGCTACAAGCAGAGGTTGCAGCCCCACCCGCTCGAACGGGATATCCACAAGCTCGGCCGAGGAACTCCTGAGACCGGTCCCGGGGGTTCTTGACCGTGTTGATTGCGTGATTGTGTTATGGATATGTTTACAGTTTGTCGTTGATCCATTGCAAAGGTGCCTCATATTTACAGTGCAGTGCAGTGCAGTGCAGTATGCAATACAGTAGGATGATGCTCCAGCCACGTTGCGAATGATCGGTTCCACTAGGGGGAATACTACAATCAATCCCGTCTAGTAGAACCAGGGATCTTAATGTAATGTTTATATTCAACAAAAATGTGAACTAATCGGAACAGCATCACTGTAGCATCACTGAACCAATCTCGATAATGGATAAGCGAGGTCGAATCCTTACAGCAGGCGGTCTGAGAGGGCAATATGCTCCAAAATAAGCGCGGGGTCAGGCATCTCCGTAGGCTACAGCCTCCACCAACATCGAATTATTCCCCACATTACCGTGGATCTAAGGCGTTCATTTTGCGGCTCCGTCGAGTAAGATTCCACATTCTCTCTACACCGTCTCCTTTCTTCTTCCGAATATTTCCGTCTATACATTGACTTTTCCAAAATGGAGGAGAAAACATGGTCAATGCTGGGTAAGTAAACTAAGTTGTCATAGTCCACTTGTCTTGGAGTGGAACCTCATCACATTAGCATAACAGAGAACAATCCCGATGTAATGAATCAATTGGCAGCCAAGCTGGGTCTGTCGCCCGAGCTCCAATTCTAC
This sequence comes from Aspergillus floridensis, assembly GCA_012184565.1. Taxonomy (NCBI): domain Eukaryota; kingdom Fungi; phylum Ascomycota; class Eurotiomycetes; order Eurotiales; family Aspergillaceae; genus Aspergillus; species Aspergillus floridensis. The sequence continues at coordinate 24,891 of WOUI01000124.1, forward strand.
GACGTCTATTCCCTGGACGAGCCCGAACAGCTCGCGCATATCCCTCGACCTGCGCTGGCTCTGCTGGTCATCATCCCTCTTACCTCAGCTTGGGACCGAAGTCGCAAGGCCGAGGACGCCAACACAGAACCATACACGGGCTCTGGTCCGGACGAGCCAGTTATCTGGTTCAAGCAGACCATCGGCAACGCCTGCGGCTCCATTGGTCTGCTCCATTGCTTGATCAACGGTCCAGCTGTCGACTTCATCACGCCTGAGTCCGATCTCGCGGCCATCCGAAGCGACGCTATTCCGCTCGATATGACCCACCGCGCCGAAATGCTGTACAACAACGAGCCATTCGAACTGGCCCACAAGTCGGTCGAGCAGGTCGGCGACAGCTATGCAGATCCGGCGGATGGGCGTAGTGGGGGCCATTTTGTGGGATTTGTCAAGAGCGGTGGGAAGCTCTGGGAACTGGAAGGGTCGAGAAAGGGTCCTTGGGAGAGAGGAAGTCTGGCTGATGACGAGGACGTTCTCAGTCCACGAGCCCTTGACATGGGTATCAAGAGGATCATCCAGTTGAACAAGGACGGAGAAGGGGAGAGCCTTCTATTCAGCTGCATTGCTTTGGCGCGCAGGCTCTAGACTGTGATGGGACATTGACGCACACGTAGTACGGGTATAGCATGCTGTGAGCAATATGAAAGCCTAGCCTGTATCATTTCAACCCCGTCCACCGTCGAAAAGACAACTGTCTCGCGCTAGTTGGAGGGAGCGATTTGAGTCTGTCCGTCACAGGGAACTCGAAGGTGGGGCCGGGGTACTCCATATCTATGGCATGCATGGTACCCAGTAAATACTCAGACCATTATTCATGGATTCGTGGTATTTTACTAGATATTGGGCGATGACCGCGCGAACCCTCCATGAACTTGCAGCCTCTCGGAAGCCTCACTTCATCTCCGTGCGTTCAATGCCCGACTATATTCATTGGAAGATATCTCCCAATTAACATGTCTCGGGTTGTTTTAAACCACCGGGACCAAGCAGTTCGGCAGCTATTGCGGTGCCCCAACTGACCGGCCCCTGCTAGACACTAACCCGCAATTGTATGATCTTGAGAAAGCACAGCGCAGCGAGCATCCATGAGGTCAAATCGTAAGCACTTTATGGACTGGAAATCGGACGGTGACGCACAACTGATGTTCGTCAGTCTGTCCAAGTGACCTGCAGCGTGATCGAGAAGGGAGAGGAGTACGGTGTACGAACATACATCTTCTCCCTTCCATGGTTTGTGAATTGTCTGCAATCCACGTCTTCATTGCAGCAATTCTAACTTCAGGCCTCTGCTTTGGGGACATACAAGTCGTTCGTGGGAGCGACAATCGCCGGACAGTAAGTCGATTCCACGTCTGAATAGCCGTTGCGACAATCTGAAGGAGTTAGGCCTGGACAATGGATCTGGAGAATAGACCAGACGTGACCCTAAATAGGATTCTACCTTAATACCACCTGACCTTCTTTCCACTGTGTATCTCCAGAACACCATCTCAGCACTTCCCATCAACACTAACCACCACCCTCTGGGCCTCCACACTAACCCGACTACTCCTCCCACTACCCTCTTGCCCCTCGCTCTCACTCTCACTCTCGCTCTGCCCCTCTCCCTCACCACCAACATTCCACTCTCCAAACACCGCCAAAACCGTAAAAGGTACCGTAACCCCCCACAACACAAACCCAAGCACCATCTGCTTCTCATTCGGCCAATGCGTCGCGCCCACTGCATAAGCAATGGTACTCCCAATCGACTCCCACGAGCGCAGGATGCCCGTCGTGCGCGCGACGTCCCCATCCCCGGTCGCGCCCTTGATCTCCGCCATCAACCAATAGATATACGTCTGCAGCATCTCGTAGAAGAACTTGAAGAACATGTACACCGTGAAGGCGGAGTTGAAGAAGGCGCCGTCGCCCAGGTCAAAAGTGGGCGGGTCGGCCATGCGCGCCAGGCGGGTCTGCACGATCGCGTTCCAGGTCCAGGCGGCCGTTACGAAGACTAACACAAAGATGTAGACGCCTCTCGAGCGGGCTTGGCGGGAGAGCGAGGGCAGGTCGAGGATGAAGCCCGTCAGGAGGTTGGCGGCGGCGCCGACGACGGCGGTTAGGAAGGATGCTAGTCCGCGGGAGCGGACGGTGAAGTATGCTTTTCAGACGTTAGTTTGATTCTCTAATGTGAGAGGGGGAGCGGGTGGTGGAGGGAGGCGAACTGGTGAGATAGTTGCCCTGGTAGGTTGTCCCGAACTGTCCAGCCAGAAAGACCGGGATCAGGAGCAGCATGTACTTATTGTGCAGCTGCTTCCAGATGGCGCGGGCTTCGATCTTCAGGCTTGTGCGCCGCATGTACGGGATCGGGGTGCCGTTGCTGCGGACAACCTGCTGGGGTTGGGAGAGGAGCAGGGCGAAGGGCGCGCCCAGAGACGAGATGGCGACCAGCCCTAGGTAGGTGGTGTAGGTCACCTTGCCGGCGTGGGCGGTGTTGATGTTCAGCGCGAGGGAGATCGCCCCGCCGACCAGGGGTCCCATCTGCCGGATTCCCATCCAGATCCCCACGTATCTAACAGACAGGTTAGTGGATGCGATAGTCAGAGAAGGAGGGGGGTGATGTACCGTCCTCGTTTCTCTTCTTCGGGGTAGCCGACTGCGATGGCAGCTTCACTCGCCCAGAGAAGCGAGGCTCCAATGCCACACAGCGCAGCACCGAGGAGCAGGAACCACTCGTTGCCATAACGGTTGTTGCAGTACAGTGCCGCGGCATACGGGGTGTAGAAGGCGGCGCCGATGAAGAGGGTCCATTTGGCGGTGATCTTGTTGGTGACGCCGCCGGCCAGGAAGCAGCCCACGGACATGAGGCCGTATGTTAGGGCATTGGCGGCGTTGTTGAGGAAGGGCTGGCGGTCGATTAGCAACAAGTACCTGGAAGAAGAGAGGCAGGCAACGTACACTAGCATTTCCCCCCGCTCCAAGGTTATTCAAAGCAGTCCAGATGCCCGGCTCGCAGAATGCGACCAGACCCACGGTGATGATCTGGAAGAGACAGGAGCGGTAGAATGCTACCAACCGGGTGAAAGCCATGGTTGCGTTGTCGTTGTTCCACTCCGCAAGACATGTCGAACTATCTATTGCAGCCGGCCCTGCTATATAAAGTGTGACAGTGAAGCAATGAAAGCACGTCAGGCCCCAATTTAATCGCGATGTCTGGGTTATCGCATCTGCCAAGCGGGGCGGGAAGACTAGCGCTTGATTTAGACACAAATTATACTGTATCCTGCTCTCAGTCGGCCGATAGATAAGATCGGAGCACGCAATGCTGCAGGCATATGATGTCGACCAGAGTACAATCGGCAGATGTCCGAGGTCACGACACGCCATCTGTTGCCACCGAGCATGGATTCTGGATGAAATTAAGGTCTCCAGAATTGCCCTGCACCCCTCAGCGGACTCATTGCTAATGAAGTATGTACTTCTCTCCCGGTACGAACCCCCAGCTGCAGCAAGATCTACATCAATGTCGCATACTCGACTCCAGAGGGCATTGAAGTAGGGCAAGCAAGATCCAACCCTCATGAATTGTCAATATGCAGTTCCATCCTACCCAAGCCTTGCCCTCGTACCCTTTGTAAACCATCAACATGCCCAATAAGATTAAACCCCCGCCTTCTCTCCCTCTCCCTGAACCTGCACCTCCCCCTCCCCCCGCTCGCGAACAAGGGTATGCTCCGACTCCAAAGCCCGATCCATACTCGCATGCCCAATCCCCAGCGCCAGCAACAAGCTCAAACCGGACACCGCCGCGAAGAAGATCCAGAGATCGCGAAACGCCTCGCGAAACACACCGACATACGCCGCCTTGACCCCTTCCGCTAGCCCAGCCTCCTTACTCCTCAGCACCAACGCAAACTCCGCCGCCATCCGCGCAACCTGCCTATCCAACCCAGCATTCCCCAGCCTCTCCGCCAACCGATTCTGGAAGAACGTCCCCGCCACCGCAACGCCAATGCACATCCCGAGCGACCGCATGAACGTGTACAGCCCCGCGGCCGACGCATCCCGATTATCTTTCGCCAGGGCCTGCACGGCGAAGTTCTGCGAGGTCAGGATCAGTCCCTGGCCCGTGCCGAGGGTGAGGAAGATGAAGACCCAGCGCGCGGCCGAGATATTGGTGTCGAGGAGGGTGAGCAACGCGATGGCGAGGGTGGACAGCAGCCAGCCGGACCAGATGGCCCAGCGGTAGGTGCCCAGGCGCGTGAGCAAGGCACCGGTCACGACGCTGGCAGGCAGCATCACCCCGAGGATAACCATCAGGGCAAGGCCGCTGATGATCGGGGAGAAGTTTTTGACCGTCTGGAGGCAGAGGGGGATGAAGTAGAGGAGGCCTAGCATCTGTTGCGGTGGATCAGTCAGTATACTACTCAAGGAAGGGGGGGGGAATGGGGCTAGGGCCACGAACGAGAGCACCCTGCAAGCACGCGCAGAGATACGCCAGCACGGCGGAGACACTGCCGAACAATTGGAGATGGATGAACGGGCGTCTCGCGCCGTACGCCTCCCACAGTAGCGCCACCACGCAGCCCACCCCGCCCACAACGATGGGCACGATCGTGCGCCAGCTATCCCAGCGGAATTGGTTCCCGCCCCAGGTGATGCCGATCAGAAAGCTGCACAGACTGCCGATAAACAGTACCCCGCCGACCCAGTCGATGCACGCCAGCCGCTGCAGAATACTCGGCCGCTCGGCGCGCAGCCGCACCGTCAGCGGGACCATGACGAGGCCCAGCCCGCAGAACGGCAGGTTGATGTAGAAGATCCACCGCCAGGGGATCTCCTGGGCGATGGCGCCGCCCACGACGGGCCCGGCCAGCGTCCCGATCGCCCAAGCCATCTGCACGATCGCGTAGTAGGTCGGCCGCTGCCGCAGCGGCACGATGTCCGTCGTGATCACGATGCAGCTGGCCATGATCCCGCCGCCGCCGACGCCCTGCAGCGAACGGCCGGCCAAGAACAGGTGAAAGTCGTGTGCGACGGCCGAGAGGATCGTGCCCAGGGTGAAGAGGCTGACGACCCCGAACAGAACCTCCCGGCGGCCGAAGACATCCGACAGGTCCACGATGAAGGGCTGGCAGACGGCGCTGGCGAGGAGGTAGGAGGTGCCTGCCCAGAAGGCTTGGACTGTGTCGCCTTTCAGGGATTGTTCCAAGACCTGAGGGTATTAGCGGGACCGCCTGTGGGTGTGGAAAGGGGCATGTACCGGGATGGCCGGCGTGATGACTGTGGTGTCCAGCGAGATGATGAAGGAGAGCAGCGCCAGACAGCCGAAGATCAGCCACTGGCCCTTTTTCGGCTTCCAGGCGGGAGGGGGATCGGAGGGGTCGGACTCGACTGCGTCCGTGGCATGGCTGGAGGCGAGTTCGCGCGTGGAGGGAGTGTCGAGCTCGTCTTTCGTGGGCGACATGGTCGTGAGTGTGACAGCGTGTCTCGTCTCATTATCAGGGGGCAAGGTCGAGGTGGAGAGAAAGTTGCGAAGTGGGATTGTTTTGCTTGTCCTGGTGCAGTCTCACCCCCGGAGTCAGCTCGGCTTCCAAGCCCTAAGAAGACAAACACCCTTGCAGATGAGCAAGAGCTGAACAAGGGGCAAAGTGAGCCCGACAAAACAATAATCGACATGCACGAGACAGGTCACCCACCCATCAGCAATCACAGCTCGCCGATCGCTGCCGGATGCAGAAGGGAGAAATGCATCTTCATGCAGCGCATTCCGCCGTCTCGGGTCATGATTCGAGGAATGCCGGAGACCTGCAGCTGCCGAGACGAGGCTACCGGGAATGAATGCGCGAACGGAAAAGCCATTATGTCGATGGGCTTCGGCCACATGGTTTCATATGCAGTGTTTCTCAGCTGCGCGGTGGAATTGCCAATATAGATGCTGCATAAGTCGCATGGAGTTGGAGATGCTGCACGGTCCAGTCGTTCGTTCTGAGTCAAGGAAGCAGGGATTTCTGGGTTCGGCAGTGAGGAGGGTTGACCAGCAAACATCGGGCCCTGATCTGCAGAAAGGCGGATTGTGATTTCCTTAGGTGAAGCCCGGCTGATTGGATGGCGAGATTATCTTTGAATTACCTATAATCGCAACCTTCTGAAGCGTTACGAGGGATGCGCAAGGAGATTGACGTTCCAGGGCCGAACCAACCACCAAGCAAATTACAACATCGGCTGTGAAGCAGATTAAATCTATACATCTATGTATGTGTGTTCTTTATATACATTACTTAAATCCTGCACCAGTACAGCAATTACAGACAACCTCCATCGCCGCCGAACCCCTCACGCAACAGGCGCATAAAAGCTAAACTTCCCGGTGGGATCATACTTCTGCTTCAACGCCTGCAATCGCTGCTGCCGCCAGTCCTCACTCCCGTACAACTCCCGCGGCGACTCCGTGCCATACGCATAGTTAACATACGCGCGGATCTCCGGGCGGCCGGTCGCGTTGAACAAGATTTCGCGGAGCTGCTGACCCACGCTGTTGGCCTTCTGGTCCAGCTCGTCCCCGTCGGGGAAGTAGTTGATCATCGGGGCGGCGAGGAGGTTCTCGGACCGGAAGGCAAAGGCACTGGAGGCGCTGTCGACGCCGTGCACGCCCTGCGCGGAGTAGCCCTCGAACATGAAGATGGAGTTGTTGAACGGGGAGGCGCCGCGTGTGGCATCCGCGTAGACATCCCAGGCCTGCTTCTGGGCTGCCACGTCGTACGCCTCGAGGTAGATCGGGAAGCGCGGGTTGGCCATGCCCATCTTCTGGCAGGGCGGGGAGTCGACGGCGATGCTGGTCCAGCCGGCCAGGTCTTTGTAGGTGCCGTTGGCGGGGGTCACGGAGATGGGACCGAGCGCGTGGAAGGGAGCGCTGTAGGTGGAGTCGACGGCGGTGACACCTTCCTGGATGAGGTAGAAGACGATGACAGGCTTTGGAAGGTTAGTTTGGAAGGTCGATGAGTGGGATGGGAAGGGGACGTACGTTGTTGGGGTCAGCGGCGGCGTTGTTCATCCAGTAGGACCAGTTGATCACACCCTCGGGCTGCGTGCCGTTCTTCAAGAGGTAGTCGTTTGTCGTTTGGTAGACGGCCTCGACCTGGTCGCCGCTGAAGATGATGGTCTCGATGGCCCAGTCGCGGTGCTCGATGTCGTAGATCTTCGAGGTCAGCGAGGTGACAATCCCGAAGTTGTGGCCCGCTCCCTTGACGGCCCACCAGAGGTCGGAGGTCTCGTCGATGGTGGTCAGCGTGCCGTTGGCCAGCACGATGTTCATCGAGACGAACTGGTCGGCGACGAGGCCGTGGTGGCCCTGCAGCCAGCCGTGGCCACCCCCAAGAGCGGGGCCCAGGAGACTGACACATTCGCAAGTGCCAGTCACCGTCTGCTTGCCGGCGGCCCACAGCTCGTCCGTCACAATCTTGGACATGGTGCCGCCACCGAAGGTCGCGGTCTGGCCATCAGCGGCGACCTGGACGCTGCTCAGCTGGCCCATGTAAATGGCGATCCCGTAGTCCATCTTGCCCAGCGAGGTGAGAGCCCCGTGGACGCCATTATAGGTCAAGAAGGGGATTTCCTTCTTGTTGGCATATTGCACCTAGACATCGTCTTGGTCAGTATATCATCCTGATAGTGCGTGGACTAAGACGGGCATACAATCTCGGCAACATCATTCTCCGTGCCTGGCACAAAGACAATGTTCACCTCGGGCTCCTGGAGCACCGACCAGCGGGTGGTCACATTGGTGAATTCACTAGAGCCCGGGCAATAGACTTGCGCGGTGCTCGACAGCTTGGCTCCGAGAGCCTTGAAGTCGGCATCGCCTGAGTGGCAAGCGCTGTCCGACCCATCGGCCGCACGAGGCAGGGAGTGACAGGCTGCCGACAGCGCCCACGTGGCGACAACCGTCACGAATTCCAGCTTGAACCGGTACATTGTGTGCAGATACCGGATGGCAGGCCAAGTGTGAAGGAAAAAGATGACAACGGGCGACGGGTGTTGAGGATCGTCGCTGTAGAGATTCCTCCCCGGGGGGGGGCGAGGCGAGTTTATTTCTAATATTCGTGGCAGCCAGGCTCCACTCGACCAAAATTGGGGTTCGACTCAGGATTGTGTTCCTGACTGGATTGAGTCATATGATCCGGGTTCCTGGAGTAGCACCGGAGATATATCTGAGTGTGTAACACCCCGATGGCCGGGATTTGGCTGAAAGGTTGCTGCTGGGGTGGTGGTAGATTGGGGGTGGATGGAAGCCCGGATGTGGTGGTGGCCCTAACTGACCATCGAGACCATCGAGATGAATGAGGGGAATCGCATGCTCCACACTAACCATCCAACCATGGAACAAAATCCCCCGGGGATGACGGACGGCGGCGGAAGTGGTCGATCACTTACTTCCTTAGGACTAATGAGTGGACACCTTATCTAATTTTGGGTGGGGCGCTGGATTCTCCGTGATTTAACCTTGTGCTTGTGCCTCCAACCGAGGTCTTTTCTGGCCTTTGTTTAATATGCACAACTGAATAAAACTCCAATTTCCAGGTTATAGACCTCGGCCTCAAACTTTGATACCCCCCCACTGGAACACGGCCAATCGATGCACAATACTTCTCAGTTGTAATTCAGCCAGGCACAGGATGGAGTGCAAGGACTGGCCCAGGTGTATGCCCTCGCAGCGAAGTGGCCGTCCACACGGAGTTCAGGATCAGTGTCGTGCGTACCTGGCAACTCAAAAATAGGACACTGTACTTACGTTACATTTGCCACCAGGTGTTCCTGAGTTTCGTGATCCAATAGCCGAATTCAGACTCCGAACCACACACTCGGCTTGTGTAATGCTGCTGCACGACAACTTCCACCTCCGTTCTTATACTAAACAGATCGCGCTTCTCTAGTCTGCCTTCCAAAACAAATGCAGACGTTTGCCCTGTCATATTCCCCGTACGCTCTCACACATCTGGTTCGAATTGTAGATCGAACTCCGCCCGCAGGACATGTGGACTCTTCTGGAGGCGCGGGATGCCGCCTCTAAGGCGGCCTACAACACCAACGTCCAGCTCTGGACCATGTACGCCATCGGCGTGGCTGTGACGATGCTACGGACCTGGTCACAGGCCAGAGTTGTGGGCTGGAGGCATCTGCGCCTGGATGATTACCTGGTGTGGATTGGAATTGTCCGTACCTTCCTTTCTGCCGGCTTGAATCAAACGCTGACATGCGATGCAGTTATTCTACACGGCGCAGGTCTCTCTGGCCTACAATGTGGGCGCCGTGGCCCACGGCTTGGCCAACAACAGCATGACCGACGCTCAACGGGCGGCGTTGGCGCCAGAGAGTCCCGAGTATCATGCCAGGTTTGTCGGTCGATCAACGTCTTTGCTGCACGGTTTACTGATCTGCCATGTCAGGGTGATCGGCTCAAAGATCCAACTAGCGGGTTGGGCCACCTATTCGGCATTGATCAGCTTTCTCAAGCTGTCCATGCTATCCTTCTATACACGGTTAATGGTGAGAACCACACCTGTTGCCCTGGTCTGCGATCACAACTAATGTCAATGACACAGAACGGCCTCGGTCGGCGATATCGCATTCCCATTTACATTGGGTTTGTGCTGGTGGTTGGAAGTTTCCTTGCCAGCATCATCACAATTCTCGCGTCATGTCGCCCATTTCACAAGAATTGGCAAATCTACCCTGATCCCGGCAGTAAGTCCCACCTCGTTCACAATCAGAAATAAACCTCCTCACAACAACTATCAGACGTCTGCCAACCCGCCATCTCCATGCCCGTCGTCGCCATCACCTTCGCCTCCAACCTCCTCACCGACCCCTACCTAATCCTTCTCCCGATCCCCATGCTGTGGGGCTCCAGCCTGAAAGTCATCAAAAAGATCGCGGCAACCATCATTCTCAGCGCGGGAATCTTCACCCTCGTCTGCGCGACTCTCAAGGCCGTCTTCATAATAGTGGTGAGTCCGACCCCGTCCCCCCTCCCAAAAGCCTCCCGGAAACCCTAACACCCACTCCCCCAACCCAGGAGCAAGACAACGGCGCCTCTCTGGCCGAAGAATGGGGCACGCGCGAGACCTTCGCGGCGGTGATCACCACGAACCTCCCGATGGTCTTCCACCTGTTGCGCACCTGGCTGGCACGCGCCTTCGGCAGCGCCTTCCAGTCCTCGCAGAAGAGCTACAAGAACCCGTCCGGCTTTCAAACCATCGGGGGTGGCGGAGGTGGACTAGGCGGCTCCTCGACCCGCAACCGCGGCAAAGCGTCCGATCCGATCACGATCGGGCTGACATTCACCGAGAGCGAGGAGCGCATGATGAACGATATGAAGATGCAGGCGCTCAAGGCGTACCCTGCGCCGGTTTCACCCCATCCGGATATTGACAATGGGGCGATTGTCGTCTCCAACCAGATCGAGATCACGCATGAGTCGCGGAGTAGTGCGCACAGTGATGTCGAGATCGCAGGGAGAACGACGCCGCATGCGCCGGAGGAGAGTTGGTTGCGCTAGGCTGGCCTGGAGCATGCATGGTTCTCGACCGAGGACGGTTTCTTTTGTTTCGTGTACATACTCTTCGTTACACAGTGTTTTGGTCATCCTCCAACTTCTTTATTTTGAAAGATGTAGCGCAGTGCACACTACAGCACGAGCGGAGAAGACGAGAATTGCACCCTTAACCAAGTCTGTGCAGTCCGGTCCGCGCCGTCAGCACTAGTTTAATCTATCCGGCGGGGCCGCTACACTGAAAGCAGTATGGATTGTTGGGGTCAGTGTGGATGCGATCTCGCCTACAACCACACCAAAGAATTCTCTGCCCTGGCTCGGTTCCGCCCTCTTCCGTGGTCATCTTTGTGTTGTGCTTCTCGGGGAAGGTTTGTTTCGGCCGGATGCCTGCGGTATCGTTCATATCGGCTGGAGTAGTTTCTTGCTGCTCAGGGGGGTGGACCCTTTCGCTAGGTGCAGGGTTTGCACAATTTATCAGTCTGTGCACAAAGGCAGTAGAAACATCAAATTCTGATGGCCAGAGAACTTGTTTCTGAAGAAAAACGCCGCAGACAAACTAGCAGGGATGCTGCATGCTGCAGAGTTTATTCCATCTAGCGCGAACTCTCGACGTTCCTTCGTCTCGAGTCCAAACCCCCATGTAACCCTTTCATAATCGCTGGAGTAGACACTATCCTAAACCTCTGGGCAGCGCTCACGACTGCAGGATAAGAACTCTGTTGATGGCTATAGGCCATGTGGTGGGCATCAAGGACAGTCTTGGCGGGCAGCGGACAGAAAGGATTCTTGTGTGCGAATAAGGATGTAGGCTGTGGTGGACTGTGGGGCGCAGGTAATGGTCGATTTAATTGAGTTTCGATAGTGAGAAGGCCAGCAGGCGGCCACGTTCTGGTCGAGCTTGTTGGTGCATTAGCTGGAAGCTTGCATCTGCCTGCTGCTTACCAGGGAACAGGGGTTGGTCAATAGGCGCGGCGTGGTTTAGGTTCTTTGATGACTTAGGGCTTTAGGAGTGTGCTGCAAAGAGTACCCGGGTCTGCTAAGCAACAGCTTCTCCAGAACTTCACGTAATGATAGAAAGCCACGAGATGGAAAAGATGGTTTACTCACTGATGTGTTAGTATCAGGCGTTGTCTGTATAACGTGGCGAGTTGTAACAAAGCTGTTTTATACTACGATTGTCGATTTCCCAGCGAACTTGGAGTTATGCCGCTGAGTTGTAATTTTAGCTAGCTGGGGATCGTAGGCATAGCCCTAATTCGTTTTTTTTTTTTTTTTTCCGAGAGTGTAACACTTTCTTCGGACCCCCTCAGAGTAAATTGGAATACCTGACCAATCTTCAAGAACTGCCTACCTAGGTCAAGAATATACTAGCGCTTGAATCAGCTTTCAGGCTTGCCGGTGCTCTGATAACAACAATGGATCACAAATCAGAATATAAATGCACAGAGAACCACATGAAAATCATTTAATAGACCCTTCTCAGGGCCGTTTCTTTATTTTTCTATTTTCACATCACCCAGAGACCACCCCTGGTAGAACCTCATCCCCATCCCATCCCCAACCCCAGTCATTCTACCGCGGATCCCGATCCTCCTCCCGAATATTCAAGAACTTGCTGGAGGACAAGCGCGGCCGGTAAGGCGAGGAGACGTCAGAGTCCGTGTCGCCGACCCCCTCGATTTTCTCGCGCGGGACGCGGTCGCGCCACTGGCGGAGCATAAAGAGGTCATCCTCCTCGTGGAACTTGGAGCGACCGTTGTGGATGAACTGATCGACCTCGCCGTTGCCGGCCTCGCGGTACAGGCAGATCTCCTTGCCGGCCTTGATGACCCCGTGGAAAACCTGGGCCGTGGGGTTGAGGGCCCGCAGGCAATGGAATTCGTGCTGCATGACGCGCAGGGGCTCGCCCTGCCAGTCGATGGGGGTCGCGCTCGTCCACACGATGAGCACGACGAAGGTCGTAGTGCTCACATGGGCGTGGTAGAGCTCGAACGGTTGCTTGATCGGGGCGGGCTTTGTGCGGAGTTCGTGCCTTGTGAACCCGCGGGAGAGGGGGCCAAGCCGAGGTAGCGGGCTCGTTGGGCCTGGTTCCGGGGCTGGCGAGACCTCAGGGCAGGGTGGACCCTCGGGATGAAGGTCGAGGAGATCCTCGATCTCGAAGAGGGGCGTCGAGGAGACCTCGGGCATCCCGGGGGCTCGCGGAACTGGTACAGGAGTCCAGTCGAAGAACCGGGGTACATTGTCCTGCGACCCCAAGGTGCCCGAAGAGGTGCTCGAGGAACCTTCGCCATGATAGTGAGGCCGGGGACCGGTACGGTATTCAGACCCGGAGGTGCTACTGCCCTCGGACGAGGTGCACGAGGTACACACCGACGAGGTACAGGTGCAATCTGGCCGGGGAGAGGTACAGTACTCCGAGGAGGTGTCCGATGAGCTCGCATCCTCAGACCCAGATGCATCCCCGGAGGGGCAGGCTGGGACCCCTATGTACACGTTGCCATTGATGACAAGGTTGCCCTCAACAACAATTCGGTGGAACTTCATCGCTGTGGGTGAGGGGTTCTGCTCTACAAAGGTGCTTGTAGGTGTGGTAGTCATGGGTATTGTAAGGATGGGGGGGATGGTTCCCAATCATAGATGGTGTTGGACTATTTATAGCATGGAATGGGGGTTCACTCGAGCTGGGTCTAAAGGTGGTTCCTTTGTGGTTCTTATGGAGAAAAGTCTTTGCCTGCGCTTGATTAGTGGAGATATTCTAGAACTTGTGCGGCTTTCTTTTGATGGCAATCCATCCCTAGATATGAGGTTTGTTGTCGCAAAGCGCTTGTAAACTACATTTTCTGGATGATATACGACGGCAAAGACAGTCTTTCGGAGCATTTCAGAATGCTTTTAAATAGCCATCAACCTTCATGGTGACATAGGAGATAAGAGGGAAACGTAGGGTGGAGCGGTATACCTCTGGATATTCTCCTATAGCCAGGCAAATCCAAGTCTGTCCAAAAAGCTGGATACTACCACAAGGCATAGGGCTGTTGCCGTTAATCCCGGCCACTCCCTTCCTGGATAAAGTTAAAGACAGAGCATCTTAGATAAGTATTTCCACATGTTATTAACTGAAAGGAGTCAAAGACGATTGTTATTCCTGAGAAAAGAATAGGTACCAACTCTGGTGGATATTGCTAATCTCTAACTTGCTATAAATAACTTCAACACATCTCTAATCGTAAATTGATTGTTACTGAAGTGTACACGTAAAATACCTCGTCGAGCCTTTTATCATTCATGTTTATCATTACTTCCTAATTTCACCTCATGCTCAAAAATCTGATTAGTCTTGTATGATATAAACTAGACGTAGGTTTTTACTTGACAACCAGATTACTTCAGCAGAAGTGACCTTAACGGTATGTCTATTCTGTCACTAGTCAGTCCAAACTCATCATGCCTTCAACAGTATATTGATATTCTCATATAAGACACATCAAAGTCCGCATATATCAGCTAAAATACGAGAGAGTGAAGGGTTTGCTTTCGTCTTTTTCTGCTGCTTCAAACGTTTACGCACTCTCACTTATCCTGACATGACTACGCTGCTTCCATGCTGAGCTAGAATGTCCCACTCCAGTCAGATGCTTACTATCGTATTCATCATTTATTGCGTTACACTCACGATCCTTTTGAGTTCTCCGGCTGCAGATCTTCGGCAATATCCGTTTGATTGAAATTCAATGACGAACATTGTATAACAAGCGGGACAATCGCCCTTAAAGGAAGGAGATCTTTCCCATTTCTATGTGTCAATGTTTGATACATCAACTTAGACTTGAAGGTATATCCTCAAGTCCCAGGTGAGAGACTCCCGATGCTCATGACCAAGTAGAGTAAAGTTTCTTTCTAGAGGCGTGTCACTGCATAATGCCTGAAATGCAGACAGATTTCCTTATATTCTCAGTTGAAAGCCTTCATGACAGTCTTTCACAGAGTACCGTTCCATACCACTTATCGTGATGTAGGAAAGCCCCACCAAGAGTGACTGTCCTTTATTCGTACAACCCTCAGCAAAGAACAAAGCAGATGTCACAGTCTTCTCCAAACCCCCGCCCCGGTGGCTTCACCCTCTCCACGACCGACATGCACCTCATCACCAACCCTTTTCCCAGCTATGAGGTGGCCTCCATCCGCCTCAACCTCGCGGCTACGCTGACAGTGGTGACCGTGCGCGATCCTGCCCTCTCCGTCATTTCGTGGGAGTCGGAGCCGCTGTGCGCCCTGCTCGCCGAGTTCCGGCGGCTGCGGTTCCACCACCCGCGGGCCAAACCCCTGTACGGGATCATCTACGCCGGTGACTAGATGCGTCTCTACTGGGAGCGTCTTGTAACCCCGGACTGCCAGCCATTCGAGCCGAATTACTTCTACGTGCAGCTCGCCCCCGGGCGGGACACGCTGCATGGGATTCATGATGCCGAGCTGCTGTTCCGGTGGGTGCGGACGATTCCGCGGAACGAGGTGAAATTGGTTAGTATTCCTGACAGCGAGTAGTAGGCTTGTGATATCGAAGGGGAGAAGAGAGGATGTCATGCTGCTGTTGGATGCAATAGCGTTTTCCTTATGGGTGACAGCCGTTTAGCCTGAAGGGGCTGGCGGGTATATACTCAAATACGAATACAAAAAGAAAGACACAATGTCTTTGACTAGTATAAATCTCTTTACTGCAAACAGACATATATAGACTGCGTTTCAGGCCCACCGTGAGCAGGTCGTGGATAAATAACGCGGCGCGACAAGCCAAGCCGTTGGCTGAAAGTTCAGCCGGAGGGTTTTCGCAGCGGCACGGCCTTCTCCCCGAGCATCTCGGCTACATGTCCGATTCTATACAAATAGCTTCGATATACCAGTTCAACAATCCTTGTAAGGCATACACCGCTCGTTTCCGGTCTTGCACACCTCACCGGTCAAATCGGCACTCCGCTGAGCCTTCTCTGCAAAGCCGTGAGTATTCATCAACCATCTTTCTGCCAAAGCATTACCTCACCTAATGTGGGTCTATGACAGAGTGACCGCTTCGACGAGATCGCACTATACGACCTCGTTCACGTCCCCGGCATCGCAACGGACCTCATGCACATCGACACCAAGGCCAAGGTAACCGGCTATCTCCCAGCCGACTCAGGCCTGGAAGAAGCCCTGACAGGCGCCGACAACGTCGTCATCACCGCAGGAATAGCACGAAAGCCCGGGATGACGAGGGATGGTGAGTACCACGTCAATCTCTCCTCCATGCCTCAGAGAACCTCCGCTCACACTTCAACGTCATAAGATCTTTTCAAGGTTAGTACTAGGGAGTCGCAGTCTACGCAACCGTCCAATAACCCACTAATCTTTCGCTGCTCAGACCAACGCAGCCATCATCCGCGACATTTTCACCGAAATCGCCACCACTTGCCCCGCAGCCATCGCCTGCATCGTCACCAACCCCGTCAACTCCACCGTCCCCGTCGCCGCCGCGACCCTGCAACAGGCGGGGGTCTTCCAGCCCGCGCGGCTGTTTGGCGTGACGACCCTCGACGTGGTGCGAGCCTCCGCCTTCGCCGGCCAGGCATTGGGCACAGACCCAACGCGTCTCCGCGTCCCCGTGGTAGGAGGGCACAGCGGCGCGACAATTGTGCCGCTGTACAGCCAGGCGCAGCCGCCGATCCAAGCCGACGAGGCAATTCTTGCTGGTCTTGTGCACCGTGAGTCTTTCCCTATCCTATACAATGTAACCATGAGGATGAACACGTAAATACTGATTCTGTGGCCATCGACCAGGCGTGCAATTCGGCGGCGACGAGATCGTAACCAGCAAGCAGGACGCTGGGAGCGCTACGACGTGCATGGCGTATGCGGGCTTCCGGTTTGTCAAGGCTGTGCTGGTGGGGTTGCGGGGGGAGGATGTCACTGAGGAGGCTTTTGTGTATTTACCTGGTATTGAAGGGGGGCATGAGATGGCAGAGGAGCTTGGGGTGGAGTACTTTGCTGTGCAGACGGTGCTGGGGCCGGAGGGTGCGAGGAGGGTTCTTCCATTTGGTTATGTCGATGGTAAGGAGAGGGAGATGGTGGAGGTTGCGGTTCGGGAGCTGAGGACGAATATCGCGACGGGGTTGGGGTTTATGGGTTGAGCTGACAGTTTTTCCAAGAGATCTGATTGAATTCGGTAGGATGACAAACTACACTGACATGCACTATTATCCAGAATAAAGATGATGTAGAGGAAGTATATTGCCCTCAAGCAGAACTCAGACCCTGTCGCAATTACAAATTGTCAATAACATCCACCTTCCTCCACTTTTCTCCCGCCGGTACAGAAAGAAACAAAGTGCATGGCAATCCCCGGTCTGAGACATATACCGAACTATCTCAAACAGCCCGACTTCCTTGAATCAACCGCGTCCAGACCTGAGGCTGTCATGATTCTTAGCTGCATGCAGCATTTACTCGGTGTACAGGCAGCCGTTGGGGTTGCTGGTGTTCTCGACCCGGGCGGCGATGCCGACGCAGTCGCTGTTGCCGGCGGGGTTGCTCACGCCGGCGCTGGCCCAGATGCTCCAGGCGCCGTCGATGCTGTTAGGGCAGGCGATGAGGTCACTGCCGCCAAACTGCAGGTGGTTGTTCTTGTCGATGGACCAGCCCTGGCGCTCCGCGTTCTTGGGGGCGGGCTGGGCGCCGGTCGTGTAGCCGATCTTACCCTGGCCTGATACGCATAGCTGTCAGTACTGGTGAAGAGTGAGGGGGTCTATTAATAGACCGGCAAAAAGAGAGGAAGAGGACGTACCCATGCCCGAGCGGTCGACGTAGAACTCCTGGGGAGTGGCGGACTGGTCGAACAGGTACAGAGCGCCGTCTTGGATGTAGAAGGTGGCGGTCTGCTCTTCGGGGCGGGCGCAGCTGGCGTTCTGGCTGGAGAGGCCGGCGAAGAGGCTGCTCTTGGCCGCGGCGAAGGGCTGGTACTGCACGGTGCTGCCGGAGTGGATGGAGACGATGCCGAAGGTCTGGCTCTGGGCGGAGGCGTCGGTGGCCGGGAAAGCGGCGGCGGTGGCAGCGGCCGAGGCGGCGAGGACGATGTTCTTGAGCTGCATGGTGGCGGTTGAGGTTGGATTATAAGTTATTAGAGGGTAGAAAGTGTGGTGTATTTATACAGTGGAAGTGTTGATAATGTTGATGGTGATGAGAAGGGAACGAGGAGCAGGGTAGACGGGCCCTTTATATCTTCCAGAACAGCTGTGAAGCCATGACCACCTCGTCCAACCCAGTACAGCCAGTCATTATTTCTCATTATTTCCTGCAGCTGCAACCAGGATCTATGCTGTCATTGTCTCTCAGCTAGTCCGTACTATTCATTGAATCATTCAGGGTCCTCCAGCCCCAAATTTAGCGGCGGGTGGGGCGTGACCAAGGGATGCCCTAATTGGTGAGGATTCAACCCATGTGGGCGAGACATTCGGCCTTAGGGAGCCACTGGCATTTCAGAAATAGTAGCCCCCGGTCGCTGTCCCCGTTTTTCTGCTCTGGCAAGACTTTGAGATCCGGCCCACACTACAGACATTGTCTCATTTGGAGAATTGTTGATGGTCGATGGGCTGTTTTCCTCCCCTTCGCAGCCGCGCATCCGAGGTTCGGTTGCCTGAGTCAAGGTGGCTGCTGGGTTGCAGCCGGTTACATGCAGACTTGCCTTTGCTGCAGTTATTCTCAGCTCCGTGAATAATATTGCTACTTACCACTAAGACAGCCACTGTTCCTCCACAGCGACTTAGATGAGGCGGGTGATTGTCTCACGAGGCAGGAATTTAGGACCCAAAGTGAGGATGAATGAATTCAATACTATGTCAGAATATCAATCGATCGATCGGGGATCGCCTATAGCGACTTCCTCAGTACGGAGCGTAAGAACCTTGATAGGTACCCGTCCAATCTACACCTGGCATGAGTACGTGGCTTAGCCGTTGGCGGGCGTCTTCATGGAAATCGGGGATTCCCGCGTTTTCCCCCCAGGGGGTTGGTTATGAGGTAATAACTGCGGGACAGCCACCCCCACATTTGTCTCGGAACATCGAAGATCATGGACGGGTACGAGTACCTTTGGTGGCAATTGAGGTGGTTTTCACCTCCTCTCGCTCCTGAAGAGGATTCGGCCGGAGGAGAGTGCGGCCGCTGGATTGCATACACCAACGAAATTGTTCAATAGACATGCTATCCTTTGTTTAGGCAGAAATATGAACTTCTTTTGACCAGGAACTGAACCACACCTAGAGGTAAGACAGCCAAAAACATAGGAATCATGAACGGATTACAAATACGATAGACCTGCACCGAGTATGCCCGTGTCTTTGCCAGTTGCCGCAAATAATGCGATCCCCAAAATAGCACGCTGGCCTCATGTGTCCTGCAGGTCTTGGCGGGAATCAAATTGACCACCAGGTGAAACAACGACATTCTCCGCCCGGCGCCCTTTCCAATCCGTCCGATTCAGGGTGTCTCATTTATGCATAATCCACTCCGGCGACGTCCGTTGTTTGTTGCATGAAAACAACATGCAGCATACTTACTTTCCTCGCATGTGAGGCTTTTCAGCTCTACGCTTAGGGTTGTGTGAGGGGCAGCTGGCTGCGCTGCTTGAGATACACAGTGTATTCATCGTACAAAGCTTCACTCTTCTCCCTTGTCAATCCCCCTAGAGTCTAGCTCCTCAATCTATATTTCCTAGCGAGCGGGGTTCAGGAGACGAGGTCTGAGAGTTCCTCGACTATCGACATGTTTCTCATAGTCGGGCTGCACAACCAAATCCGACCAGCATATTCCACTCTAAAATCATGATCACCATGACGCTAGCAACAGGTCGACATGCAATCCTGATAGTTTGCTAATGTAATGTCTCACTCACTTTCCGCACGCTGTCTGGGAAAGGAGAAACGGGACCGGTTGGTTGAGCAGGATTGTCCGATCGTCCATTTCCACCGCGCACCGCGATGTGACTAAGATGAATGCATATTGTCTCAGAATATCAGTCCTTGAGCTGTATCTGAAAGGCTGGACTTGGGGGTTCTGGAAGCACCTACAGGACTAGTGAGGCGACCGTTTTCTTAATAGTCTCAAACAATATGATCATGGGTTGGCCCGAGCGAGCCCCTGACTCTGCTTTGCGCCGGAGTCAGCTTTCCAGTGTCAGTTACCACTCCAGCGCCCAAGGAGGGGTCTTATAAGACTAGAACACGGTCGTACTGGTACATTTGCTTTGGAACTTGTCTGCCTGGTGTCGCTATACCTTGATAGTGAGGGTATTGCTTTGATCGGCGATGTTCCTGATTCTTTTGGATTTCTCAATTACTGCTGCCCAACCATTTCCCATAGGCTAGCTAACAGACGGAACAATTATAAGAGTGTTTTGGAGAACGGATCAAGCAGATATTGCTCGTCGAAGCGCAGTACTGCTTGCTGATCATCGTTGTAGTAAGCGTTCACACTGCTGTTCTGCTTCTATGGTGTATGCGTACTTCTGTCTAACTGAGCATAAGCATGTCGCATAATATGTAGCCTACCGTATTCGATGCAGACTCAATCTTGAGCCTGGCACGTCTACCTCGCTAGTCGCTTCATAGTGAACGCACCTGAAGGAAATCATTGCCGCACCCAAGCTCCCAAGCTCCATGAATCGCATAGCAGGTACCCGACTTATGAGAGATACATGCTTGTTGCAGTAGAGGCTTATTGAGTCTCTAGGCTAAGCCTTCATTCTCAACATAACTGGTGTTAACACCTTCGTGTGGGAAATACTTGCTCCCAACTCCGACCGCTCTTGTTCTTCTCGATTCCAGCAATCCGCCATATACCACAGAAGCTCATACGGAGACAGCGCAACCAAATCACAATTAGGGCACAACATCGACTTCACCGACAACGATCACATGTTCCAGACAACCGCTGGCCCCTTGCTCTCCCCAAAATGGAGAAGAACTTGTAACTGGTGTCGACCCAATAATGGTGCGTAAGCGCGCCTTCAAGTTGCCCGAGCGTCTTGCTTATTCCGACTTACCCGGTAAGTACCAACCTTTATCGCTTCTATGGAGTGGTCTCGCTTACAATTTATCAACAGTATCGACGTGCACGGTCGGTCTTCCAAGAAGAAAACGTGTGCAGATGCACACTGCAGTCACCCGGGTCTATTGGACAGGATAGGCCACCGAAGCTTCACCGTCTGGCAATGCTTCCATACGTGAGGCAATGAATGACGGACCAGCGCGTAGGTGATCATGAGCCGCTATGACTATGTATGCTAACGCCCATACTCAGTCAATTCAGATAATAGCTCAGGCTGGTTGCCCACAAGCCGAGTGCGGCTTATCTTTTTCGATCTAATCACAACCATGCCAAGCAGTGCCGAAAGCAATCTCTGACCAATGACAGCAGCCGGGATCCGGCACGAGGAAGCCATGCGATTGGCCGCGCGGCGAGTGAGTCAAAGAAGGGCTTCTCCGAATTGGAGAAAGTGGAGACGCAGTTTCTCCCCAACCCAGGTCAGAATTTGCGCGTGCGGCGTCTGCTTTGGCTTTTGCGCGGGTATCGGCCGACACTCGTGCTGCGCTTGATATTCGATCAAGTTATCTGGCATCGAATAAAATCGGGACAGGGGAGTGCGATTGGTTGACAGCATGAGGCCAGGCACCTTGTAGCAACAGGCCATTTGTATAGCGCCATGATTCTACAAATGGGCAAGGAATGCGGAGGAAGGTGTCAACTCCGGAGGGCAGCTCAGGCCTCATTATCTGGCGCCCTCGGAGAACATTCCGAGGGAAGATTTCTCCAATTTGGTGTTTGGTGCTTTTCCTCCACAAATCCACCGGCGTCATCCTTTCTTAAATACCTTCCACATCCCTGCTCCATCGTAGAGGTCTGGTGACATTAGACGCCGACACATGTGCTGACACACATAAACATAACCTGCTCCCCACATGCACACGCCCAGACACAACAGTGCACTCGGACACGGACCATCATCACAGTGAGAATCACAAATGCCTCAAGATCCCCCCTCAGATACCCCGCGGGGTCCCCTCGACGATTCGGGCTCGTCGACCACCGGCACCGTCTTCCTGCCCGAAACCGGCGCAACCACACCCACCAACGCCTACCTCGCCGAGGACGAAAAGGGCGGTGTCGGCTTCGACCCCTCGACGCAGGAGATCCAACACCGCTACCTCGAACTCGACACGCCGCTGCCCACCCCGTGCATCACGCTGCCGCCCGGCCCTAACCAGTCCGCCCCGCCCGACCCCCCGAACCTCGAGAAATACATCTCCCCGTTCCTGTGGCCGAAATGGCGCAAGTCGATGATGACCTGGATCGCCTGCGCCGTCACCGCGCTGGCCGGATACTCCGCAGGCGAGGTCAGTCCCGCCTCGAGCGTGCTGACGGCGGAGTGGGGGGTCAGCGCGGTGGTCTACAACCTGACGATCACGGTGTTCTGTATTGGGTTTGCCCTGGCGCCGATGGTGCTGGCGCCCTTTTCGGAGATCAACGGGCGACGGCCGATTTTCGTGGCTAGCGGGATTCTGTTCACTGGTGGGTGGTTCCCCTTTCCCTTCGAAATATGCACCGTACGTGTCTACAGTGTCCCGCTCGTACGAGCTAACTTCTCGTCTCCCTCATGCAGCATCCCTCCTCGCCTGCGGCGGCACCCACATCTTCGGCGGCCTCCTCGTGGCGCGGATCCTGCAGGGGATCGGGGCCTCGACCTTCTCGACGATGGTGGGCGGGGTGATCAGCGACATCTACCACGCAGAGGACCGCAACACGCCGATGGCGCTGTTCTCCGGGGCGGCGCTGTTCGGCACGGGGCTGGCCCCGCTGATCTCGAGCGCGATCGTCCACCACACGACCTGGCGGTGGGTGTACTACTCGCACGCGATCGTGGCGGCCTTCTTCGTGGTGGTGATCTTCTGCTTCTTCAAGGAGACGCGCGGCAGCGTGCTGCTGAGCCGGAAGGCGCAGGCGATCAACCGGTACTACGAGCATCTGGAGGCGGCGGGCCACTTCGGGGTGATGCTGGAGGAAGGGAAGGTCCGGCGGATTCGCTGGCGGGTCAAGAGCGACGAGGAGCGTGTGTCGCTGGTCAAGATGATTGGGATCTCGGTGTATCGGCCATTTCGTACGTTGCCTTTGTCGTCTCTGGTTCGGAACCGAATGTCTTGTGGTGCTAACACTGGCGAACAGATATGCTGGTCAGCGAACCGGTCGTCTTCTTCTTCTCGCTCTGGGTCTCGTTCAGCTGGGCGGTGCTCTACCTGCAATTCGGCTCCATCCCGCTGGTCTTCCGCACCAATCATGGCTTCAACATCGAGCAGACCGGCGCTGTCTTCACTTGTATGCCTCTCCCCATGCCTATCCCTACCAGTCCCCCATGTTAACATCCTCAAGCAATGTGCGTCGGCGCCCTCCTCATCACGGTGATCAGCATCTACCAAGACAAAATCGCCCACCACTACAACCTCCTCCCGCGCACCCCGGAAGCGCGCCTGTATTTTGTGTGTGTGGAGGCAGTGCTGATGCCCATCGGCTTGTTCTGGTTCGGCTGGACCTCGTACTCGTCTATCGCGTGGATCTCCCCGACCATGGCGATCGGGTGCGCCACCATGGGCATCTTCGCCGTCTACCTGGCCGTCTTCAATTATCTGGCCGACACCTACCACCGGTTCGCTAGTTCGGCCATCGCCGCGCAATCGTGCTGTACGTTCTTCTACCCCTTTCCCTTTCTCCGGAAAACTCTTCAGTGGCGGCAGAAGACTAACGGAAACCAGGCCGCAACCTCCTAGGCGGCGTCTTCCCGCTCGTCACCAACGCCCTGTTCACGAACGTAGGGTACCCCGGGGCGTCGAGTTTGCTGGGTGGTATTGTACGTTTCATCTCCATATCTTGATCCGGGGTTGTAGGCGGAGTGCTAACTTTGTTGGATATAGGGAGCCGTCCTGGTCATCGTGCCCTGGGTGCTGATCTTCTACGGGCCGAAGATCCGGGCTAAGAGCAAACTGGCCAGTCAACTGGCTCATTAAAAGTTTTTGTTTCCCCTTTTTTTTTGTTTGAATTTAAAAAGGGGGAGGCATTGGGTCTTGCATAGCGGTTTTTGTTTCCATATATACATTTATATACAGGGATAGACGGGTGGACTGGGGTTTACTTAATAGATAGACGCAGGGTGGTCATGATTAACGGTAATGAGATGGTGTATTTACTCTTACAGTTAAATTCCAGTTTCCCTGGGATAATTGATGCGGTGGTTGCATGTACAGTACATGTGTATTGAGGGCAGGGTTTGACTTGTTGCTGGGATGACAGGCCGGGGGCTGGATCATGTGATCGAGTTGCGCCATCTTCTCTTGTGACTTTCAGTGAACTGACAACATGCTCAACGCGCTCTTGTTGGGATGGTGCTTTCAGCCTTATGGCCTCGTTTAGCCAGGATTCAACCCTTGGCAAATAAGAGCACATCCTTGTAACCCATATTACAGCACCGTAGCCACACTCCTGCCCATCGCACCATCGCACCAACGACTCCCCGTAGACAACAGGAGTGGTCGACATCTCTCCACATGTGGCGAGTGTATCCTTACTTCCAGTCAGGGCAGTAACCTCCGACCGCCGGTAAGGAGAGCGATAGAAGATCATCCAGCATGACCTGCAGCACTGCTCATCTCTACATGACATACTCATACCAGATAGTATTATCCGCACTCAGTAAGTGCACCAGATCACCGCACCAGCAATATGTATGTCCACAAACGTCGACATATCACACCACAACCCCCCGAAATCGCACCAACCCGCCAACTCCGCACGTGCCTCCCCGAGACAAAAAAGGAGCACCCATGACGGCCAACGTGCGTTCGGGGTATGTCGTTCCTGCACAGTGGCAAGAGGTCCCAGGTGAATTGACGTCAAAAAATCGGGTCCAGAATGTTTGCGCGCGATATTTTCTTTTTCTTTTGTTTTTTGGTCGTGTATTGTCCAAGCGCAGACCGAAGACGGAGTGGGAGGGTTGAGGGTTGAGGTTCAGCTTTGCCGAAGGGGAAGGATCGTCGTTGGGGTCGGTGGTGATGCACGGTTTGTACTCCACTTGGCTGGAAGTGGGAGGGGCTGACGTCAAGGGTTTTTTTTTTTTTTGCTTGGGGGTTTACAATGAGGATGAGGATTCGAGTAAAGTCTGGACTACGTTTGTTGCGTTGTTAATGGAGAATTGAGGCTGAACCTCAACTGTCTCTACAGTATGCTTCGATAAGGTCGGGTCGGGTGGTTTGAGTTCAATGGTCTTGGGCCTGGCTGGGGAATAATCTGGGGGGAGGGAAGGGTTGTTGTTTGTTGGGGGCAAGGGAAGGAAACTTCGAGGCATTTCGGTGAGCACTAAATAGCCGGAATTCACCACTCAGCCTTATGAGAAACAAGAAATTTACCCCGGATGACTCTGCCCCCCGTTTTCCTTTCAATCAGACCCCTCCTTCGCCGGAGGGAGGAAAAGAGTAAAGAAGAACAGGGTCCAGGCACCCTGCGCTGACCATCACGGCATTAACATACGTACTCATGGTAAATAGTATGAGGACTAAATAAATCGATGGCTCCCGGATAAACCACCCGTAGTGGTGGTCAGGCTGATCACTGGCTCTCCGTACACGAACACCTCTTTGCTTACCCTGCATCAAGATTACGCAAACCCAGCCCAGCCAAGATCCGACCGACGAATCTGACGATCCTCATCTGCCTGCCCTGTCCCCCTGCTGCCTCCCCCCCCCCCCGGCCCGATACTTCCGTCCGTCCATGTCTCGGGCTCTGGTTGCTGGTTGCTGGTTGCTGGTTGCTGGTTGCTGATGACGCACCCACACTTGGTTGCATGCAGGTTTGATGGCCGGCAGGAAGTTGTAGCTGTAGCAGCAACAGAAACAAGTCGACGTGGTTTGAACCACACCAGTCAGTCTACTGTGGTAGGGTTACACGGGCTGTCAATGCTGGTGCCTGTGAGTGGCGAGACTGCGCCGGGGGATTAACAAATGGGTAATACTTCGGGGATTCCGTCCAGTATCAGAGTTTGAACTTATTCTTAGCTACCACCCACCAACTCACTCCCTCTGGTGTGCTGCGTGTGATGGCTCACATTGGGGGGGGGAATGCCGGCCAGAAACAGAGGCAGGGCAAGGCACCCGCCACAACCGTACCGCCACAGACAAACAACCCGGCCCTCTGAGGGTCTCGGGTCTCCAATGACGACGAGTATCACAGCCAAAAGAGAAACCCAAAATCTAGACACATGGGCAACGTCATTGCCAAGCAGGGAAACAGGAACGCGGCAAGACACTGACTGCTCGCAATGGGATCATAGTGGGGCCTGGGCCGCGTCTCCAGGGCTGTGACTGGTCGAGCCACCCTTCCCGACAGCCCTGATTCGTATGAGAGGTTGTCAACGTGGGGGAGCAGGATGGAGATGATCATGCAGTGGACGGGGCTGGGCTGCTTGCTATTCTTGTCGTCGACAGCTAAGTGCGTTTGCTTGTGTGGTGTATGCCAGAAGCCTGGTGGCGATGGAGGATATAAAGACCCTCGTCCCTCGCAGGTTTTGTATCTCTTCAGTTCCCCAGTTTCTCCTGCATTACATCCAGTCCATACATCCATCCTCACTCCTCGGGTCAGGTACCATCTCAATAAAGTTATCGATAATCGATTACCGCTATCTTATCACACCACACCACCACCAAAAAGAAAAACAAAATGCAGCTCCAGAGCCTCCTCCTGACCACCCTCCTGTCCACCGCCGCCCTGGCCTCCCCTCAGGGCGGCGTCGTCTCGGACGTCGTCTCCGGCGCTGAGTCGGCCGCCACTGACGCCGTCGGCGCCGCCACCTCGCTCGCTAGCGCCGCCTCGACCGCAGGAGCCGCCGGCGCCTCGGACGTGACCTCGCTCGCCTCGTCCGTCGCCTCCGAGGCCACCAGTGCGGCCAGCGATGCCCGCTCCGCCGCCTCCAGCGCCGTCTCCAGCGCGCTCTCCGGCTCCTCCTCCGTGTGGCCCGCCTCGACCACCACCCTGACCGGCACCAACGGTTCCGCGACCGCCACCTCCACCATCTCCGACAGCCTGACCCTGGCCAAGTCCACCTTCACCACCACCCACGACGGCACCACCTCCACCGGCACCACCACCTCCACCGGCACCGTCACCAACATCGCCTCCGCCTCCTCCGCCTCCGCCTCTGCCTCCGCCTCGTCCTCGACCGGTGCCGCCGGCGCCCAGGCCACCCCCGCCGGTGTCCTTGGCTTCGGTGTCGCCGGTGTCGCCGGTGTCCTCGGTGTGATGGCTGCCTTGTAAGATCCTTCCTTACGGATAAGGGGATCGTGGTGTGGGGATGCGAGGTGTGATGTGAGATGATTTGTCGGGCTGTGGATAGGTTGTGGGATTTGATACCATCCTTTTTCTTTTTCTTCTATAATGGAATGTCTGTTTTATGTATATGATGAGTTAATGCTATGATCCTTTTTCTATCTTTTTCTACTCTTTTGATCTGTACATTGTAGATGAGATCAAACCCGCAGGGTGCGAGTTGGAGTTGGATCTACACAAAGTAAACAATAGTCACGTGATGGTATCTTGATACATAGTACTCCGCACACGAACAACTAACAAGGCCATGATAATCCTGGAATTTGTATATGCTCAATACAGGGAAAGGCTGTTTGCTTGACGAGATGACTAGAGAATTGAAATGGAGCACCGCTTGATGAACATGGTTGTGAGCAAGTAGAGTCTATTCTAAATATATTTCGGGAGTGGCTGACAACAACAACACCGTGCACCAAAACAAAATGCGCTCAACGCCAACCCGAATCAGAATCACAAAAAAAGAAAACATAACACCCGAAATGACATCGTGGCCTGTACAAATCACCCCTCAAGCAGTCGGATTACAGGGTATCTATGCGCCACATCTTTTTTTCAAAATCATACAGTCTATAATACATGAGACGAGAGGCAAGCGGCCGCCGCCCGCCCAAGGTCTCGCCTCGCCGTTGGCCGGCCCACGCCAATCATTGTCTCTCAAGGACTTTGAGAACCAGCTCATACGTCCCGATTGTGATCGCCGCGGACGGAACCGTCCGGAGCAGATGCGCCGTCAACCCGCCGTACAGCGCGATCATCCCCTCCTCCTTCAGGATCAGCCGCGCGCACTGCAGGATGCTGGTGTACTTCTGCCGACCATCTGCCATGGGGGCCTGTCGGAGGCGAGTGCGGATGACCTAGAGAGAGAGAGCTGTCAGCAAAGATTCGTACCTTTGAAAAACCAACGGTCCGACTTACCTCGTGAGGATAGGCGATCAGACAGGCCACCATCTTCGACAACCCGGAGGCACCGCTCAGCGCCAAACCCTGCACGAACTGGTTCGACTCAGGGCCGGCCCCCTCCAGATCGACCTTGGTGGCGATCAGCCCCTTGATGCGCTCGTACATGACCAGATGCAGCGTCGTCTCGATGCTCCCTAGATAGCTCGCCGTTAGACCGCGGTACAGACCCTTGGGGCCCTCGTGCCGCAGGATCTGCTGCGTGCAGTCGAGACTGTTCTTGTAGCGGCGGGCGCCCGCCTTGTCCAGCTGCAGGCGCGTCTTGACCACCCAGATGGGGTTGGTGGCGCTGCCCGTGGCGATGCCCGCGCACGCCGCCGACAGCGCGTGCACCAGCGTCGTGTCCTTGTCGCACCCCAGCACCTCCGGCAGCAGCCGCTTGCAGTTGCCGTATGTGTAGAACTTAACCGCGCTGGCGGGCACCACGCCCGTCAGGCTGGGGCCCAGGCCCTTGAACATCCCGCGCCAGCCCTCGACGCGGTGGATCGAGAACAGGATGCCGAAGGTCTCCCGGAAGTGGTTGACCGAGGAGCGGACGAAGGATTGTCGTATTTGGTTGGGGTGTGGTGTAAGGCGAGTGTTGGATTGGGTTTGGTAGTAGTCGGTTTGGAGGCTGTCCATGTGCATGTTTTATTAGCTTCGCGAAGGTAATTGCTGGGAGGCGATGCTGGCAGCCTGGAGGAGGAAAGCGCTTACCGCGTGCGGAGAACGTCAAGAGGACTTGTCACGACAGCTGTCACCATACCGCCGGTCCTGTACTGCGATTAGCTTTCTCTTTCAGATGTCGACAAGGTCAACTGCAGATAAATCACTCACGCGCCGGCAATCAAATGAGACCATGATCCCAGACTGGAGGTGTTCACGCGGTCGGGCACGGTATCGGTCGGAAGTGTGGGTGGAAGCGGTTCTCCAGATGCACCGCCCGTCTTGCGAACAACGGTCTGCATCGTTGCCATAGAGGGTGTCGATGGGTTGTGTTCCGGTGTTTCTCAGTATGCTTAGATGGAGATCGACAGATAAAATCACAGGTGGCAAGAAAAGAGGACGGGGGGATGTAGGAACAGGGAGTGGTTTTGCTCGGCCAGGGCCTGGGTCGATGGATTCAGGAAAGTTTTTTTTTGCGGCGTTTGGAAAGATACTTCCGGGCGGCGAACCCCAGGCGGTCAGCATCTGTTGACGGTAATCATGTGATCCACCTGTCACTTCCCCGTCATTACTCATTCGCTGACTCAGCCAGGCATGGCTGCTGTGTGATGAGGTGGAAATGCATTGGACGTCCGAATTGGTGCGGTGGGCTTATGGTGCAGCCTAGACTAAGTTAGCAGATGTGAGTGATGACTCACCCTGACCCTTGCAGACACCACGAGAGTTTGTGCCTGACTACCTCTGCAGCTGCTCCTGCACGACTATCCCGGTCATCACCTTCTGCTGAGGGATCAGGCAGTAAGGCAGCCACACTCAGCCTGGTCAACGGCTCCACTTTCTCCCGCCCGCCGATTCTCCACCGACCCAATCCAGACCTCGACTTCCCCAGACACTCTCACTCCCCCTAAACAATCACTGATAACAAGTACACTCTCAACTCAACTCAACTCAACCCAACTCACTCACTTCACGCTCAGAGACCAGACACATTCATTATGTCATGACTCCAGTCACCTCGCAAATCCATATCTCTCGGAGCAACACGCTGACCCTTTTCTGTTCCCACTCTCATATCCCCCGAGTCTCGTATTCATCCCGTTAGGCGCGGGTTAGGCCGCACAGTTCGCTCAGTTCGTCCGATCGCGCGAGGGTCCAATCTCCCGCCGACCCGCACTCCAGCCATGGGCAGCACGATAATCCTCAGCCCCATCCGCCCCTTGACCACCTGACACCGGACTAATGCACTGCACTAAAGAGTTCTTCAGCTAGTCCAGCAATTTTAAATATGCCTGATCGCCCCGGATCCGCGCCGACGCGCACTCCTCCCCTCCCCTGCATTTCCGATCGCGCGCGCAATTCCCTACGACTACATGGCGGCCATCTAGCCGTACGACAACACCATGTCCGATAAGAAACCCAATCCCAAGCCCGCGGCTGCAGCCTCCGTGCCAATCCCGCCCACGGGAACCGTTGCAGAGGGCAAAGAGCCCAAGAGCCTAGACGACCTGTGGAAAGAGGCGCTCGATCGCATCGCGGCGGAAAATAATGTCAACCTGGAGGAGCTGCAGACCCGAGGCGATCAATGGTCCGCCGTCGAGACTGGGCTGCAGAAGGCGTCCAAACTGTTCGAACATTCGCGACGGCCCGGCGACCGGAAGGATAAGGTGATGAAGTCAGTGGCCGGGTGTCTGGACTGGGTGGACTCCGGGGTCACTTTCGTCAAGGGTCATGTTTCCGGCACGGTGAGGGAGACTTTACATCTGACTGAGTTTTGAATGGAAGGACTGATGTTCCTTCCGATCGCAACGTCTAGTATGCGGTACCTGCGCAGCTGGTGGCTGGTTCGATTCTGTATATGATTCAGGTGAGGACGGGGCGGAAGTGGAAGGAGGCCTTTGGTCGCTGGTGCTGGCTAGGCTAACACTTGCACAGGCGGCTAAAGATATGTCGGAGGATTTCGATCTGATTGAGTCGACTTTTGAAACGCTGAACATCGCGCTCCAAGACATCGGCGACCTCCGACACCGACAGTTCGACAAGTCCAACTTCCTGCGCCGATTGACTGATATCCTCATCGCCATGGTGGACTTTTGCTCCTTCAGTGGAAGGGTTTTCAGCGAGTACAGTCGGAAGAGTGGGTCCTACATGCACTGCTGGCTGCCTGTGCCTGAAGGCTGATTTGCGACAGGGCTGTACATACGGGCGCTTTTGAAAGGACGGAACAAGGAAATCATGGCCAAATGCGACCACGTGCAGAAAGTCATTTTGCTGTTCCGCGCCACATTGCCGATCCAGATTCTCAACGTGGTGGAGGGCATGGGCGAGAAGATCGAGAACCTCCCCACGAGCTTCATCCAGGCGCTGCAGGACATGAAGATCAAATCGTCCGACCTGCAGCCCCTGTGGGGCAAGGCGAGTGCACTGGAAAAGATCAAGGAGACCCTGAAGAACAGCAAGGACCTCGATCCGGACACCGAAGTTCGCGTCGAGACGCAGATGAAATTGGTGCGGAAGCATCTCGTGCCAGGGACCTTCTCGTGGTCTGAGACAGACCCGGCCTACAAGTCGTGGGCGACCGGCCACAAGAATCCCTTTATCTTTGTCTCGGGAGAAGCAGGTACCGGCAAGACCTTCTTCGCCTACCACTGCTATCTGTCGATCCAGGAGCAGAGCAAGCGGTACCGTATCGCCAATGACAAGAATAATCCCGACCAGCGACGAACGATGTTGGCGGCCTACTTCCCCTTTGAACCGGGCAGACAGGAGTCGCAGTCGTTCCGGAATGTTCTTGCGTACATCCTGATGCAGATTGCCGACCATGACATCAAGCTGTGCGAGTCGATCGCGAAGGACCTGATCGCTTCGAAGATCTTTAAGGGTGGACAGAACGACAAGCAGGAAGAGAAGCTCAAGTTCTTGTGGAACAACCTTCTCGTGAAGAAGTTCGAGAAAACTCCCGATACCGCGAGAGACGTGTTCATCCTGCTGGACGGTGTGGAGCTCATGGAGGAATCCGACCGCAGACGCATGCTCGAGTTGTTCCAAACCTTGAACTCGGACAAGTGTGGCATCCGGATCCTCATGACCGGAACTACGGATGACTCGCTCTACGACACGGTCTTTGGATTCACCAAATGTCCTAAGATCGACCTCATCGCCAAGACTAAGGCCGGGGGCGACTTTGAGCGGATCATCGAGGCTCGTATCAACGGATCCGAGGTCTTGAAGTCATTCAAAGATTCCACTCGTAGTGCTATTGAGCGCAAACTGCTGCAAAACCCGAGCCGTAAGTACTTTCATGGGGGATGGGCTATGTGATTTTAACTGACGCCGCTCAGGAGTCATGTCCTCTGTGGATCTTACCTTGACCATGATGGAACAATCGGAGGGAGACGAAACATCTGCCTTGGCTAAGATTGACAATGTCAACAGTCAAGAAGGCTTGTACACCGCGATGATTGAGATTGTCCGCGCCAAACGGAGTGAGATGGACCGCCGAATCGTTGAAACTATATTCGCCCTATGCACATATGCCAAGCAACCTTTGACTGTATATGATCTGCAAGAGATTATTGATCAGGAGCCTAGCTTTGGTAGTTTCAATGTAGCTGGCGAGATTGAGGGAACATTGTCCAGGTATGTATCTGGTTGAAAACAAGGAGCTACGCTGACTGTTACATTGCGCTTAGTCTATTGTATACAATCAACTATCAGCCGGCAGATGCGCAGACGAGCCTGGTGGCGAAGGAAGGGCAGCCGGAAGGCCCCGTCACTGAGGCAGCTCAACTGGAGAAGAAGATAAGCGAAAGCAAGCAACAGCAGGTTCTCTTCCGCCAACCTGCCTTCCGCGACTATCTGGAACAGTCCGTGAACAACATGATCCCTGACCCGATCGAGTCAAGGGTATTTTTCTTTCTGAAGCTGGGGGGTATTCTCTGCGATCGAGATCCGCAAGGAGCGAACCTTCGCAAGGCCCTCCAAGAGTATGCCGCGCAATGGTTCTTGCAGCACCTTAAAGAAATCAGTGTGAAGCATACTACCCCTAAACAAGGCTTGCAGATCGTCGAAGCACTGGCACGGATTTTGACCAATGACAACGATGTCTGTCGAGTCTTCGAAGAGCTCCGTCAGAAGCAGGATGACGACAACGCGGATGTGGATTTCGACCTCTACGACATGTCCACCGATTCCGACAAGTCAGGTGGCTATAACCTGAAGGTTCTCATGGCGTGGGCCCGAAAGATGAGCTTTCATGACGAGGAGGGATTGTCGCCGCGCGCCAAGGCCTGGGTCGAAAAGATCATCATGCAGCCGGGAAGCGTTCTCAAACAGTTGGCCCAAGGGCATATCGAGAGCTGGACGGAAAAGGTGACCTACAACGAAGCCAAGATCCCTTATAAGTTTATCTGTCGGGCTTTGTGGCCGGTACGTATCTCTCTACCGAGCTTTAGCAGTTCACACTAATATCTCTCCAGACTGGAAACTTCCCAGATGGGGACAACAATACTCGCTGGTACTTTCCTTCTGTCTTGGCACCCAGGGCCAGGCATATCCTCGAATATGGCAAGGCTGAAATGTTCACTACTCCAGTCAAGACTGCACGCTGTCGGATCGCCGCCGGATTGGTGTTGCATTCTATAGCGGACAGCGAGGAGAAAGACCTTGCGGCCGAGTTCTACCAGACAAACTTGGATGACAAGACCACGCCCGGCCCGGAGCGATTTTATTCTTATTTAGGGCTTGCGGAGTACCACCGTTCGAAGCAAGACCAGGCCGAGAGTACGGATGAGGAGGAGATACGGGAGGGCTGGAAGCGAGTGGTGAAGTACGCCGACCTTGCCCTGACCGCCCGTACTGAGGAGAAGGGCGCTCTTGGCTCGGAGTTGAGCGACGAGCGATGTACCAATGCTTTTCTCCTCAAGGCACATGCCTTGCAGCAACTGGGCGAAGACGAACAGGCAATTGAGACCTGTGAGGAAGCTTTGAGGGAGGGTCTCGAGTACACTCAGCAGCTCTTGGAACTTCTCACGAGCATCGTCAACATCCATGGCAAGAAGGGTGAATGGAGCAAGGTGATTGATGCCGTCCGCCGCCAACAGCCGAAGATCCGATCGGAGTGGCTGTGGTTCAGATCGACCGATTTTACTAACAAGAAGGACCTTTTCCGTCGAGCCGCTGTTGAAACTAGACGAGTCGATTATCTTCTCCAGACCTTCCAGGACTCCGTAGACTACTGGCAGAAATTGGATCCGGCGCGCGCGCAAGCCACCCAATTCGAGCTTGCTTTTATATACCGACGAGACGCGCGTGCGACCAAGATGGCAGAGCACATACTGGACAACATGCTTGCCAATCTCACGGAGTCGCAAATTGCGATCTTGCTGATGAGCTCCATTTTCCCCGAGATGGTTGACATCCAACACGAGAACTTTACCGTGACACGATCAACCACTGTGCGCGAGGAGTCGATCACGAAGCTGGAGAGACTGATCAGTACGTACGAGCGGACTCCAATTCTGGAGTCGATCCAATTGGCCGAGGCCTTTCTGGTGTTGGGAAAGATGCACCGGGAGGTCGGGAACCTGGGGAAAGCCAGAGTCCATGCCGACCGCGCATTCAATATTTGCATCGCAGACCTGGAGGACTCGATTGGGTCGAACGATGTCTATGCTTTTCGCTTGCTGGCGAAAGTCCTCATGTTTTTGGACTTGAATGTGGATGCACAGGTCGCTTTGTCGCTTCAAATGTCTGTGGTCGACCGGAGCTACGATGACTATGCTAATGCTAATTTCAACTCGACTGAGCAATCCGCTGAGCCAGAGGTGGTTCATGGCGACGGTGAACCAAGCACGGAAGGGGTGAATGGGGCCGAAGGTCAGCCTCAGGTTGACTCAAGTGAGACAGGAAAGGAAGCAAACGCGCCATCTTCGGACTCTGCAGAGACCAGTGCTGTTTCTGAAACCCAAGGATCGGATGGCAATGAGACCTCGGCCACATCACTTCCGTCCGAGCAAGCCGAGACCGCCGACACTGATGCGAAGGTATCCAGCTTGACTGTGGCGCCAATCACGCAGAAAAATGGA
Source organism: Aspergillus floridensis (assembly GCA_012184565.1). Lineage (NCBI taxonomy): Eukaryota > Fungi > Ascomycota > Eurotiomycetes > Eurotiales > Aspergillaceae > Aspergillus > Aspergillus floridensis. Next base: position 59,601 of record WOUI01000124.1, read on the forward strand.
GAACCGCCCGCCGTAAATGGCCAGTCCACGTCCGAGGTACCAGGAGTCAACGGTCATACGACCGACCAGCCAGAATCCGCACCAGCAGGTTCGCCCACACATGGCTCCTCCACAAAACCCACACAACTCGAAATCCCCGACATCTCCTCATCTCAAGACACGATCGACGTCACCAATGGGATCACCTGCAACGGACCCTGCATGGACCCGCCATTCGAGATGAAGACGTTCGGGCCGAAGGGTCCGAAGATGTATTTCTGTCTCGACTGTGCGACCGTGGATTTCTGCGAAGACTGCTACCGGAAGCAGATCGCATTCTATGATGAGACCGGCGAGGGCTTTTGGTTCAAGTGCTGCTGGGCACGGCACCGGTATCTGCCGCAGCCGATCGATGACTGGATGGGGGTGAAGGATGGGGTGATTCGCATTGGGAGGAAGGAAAAGTTGTGGAAGGATTGGATGATGTCGGTGAGGGATCGGTGGAAGAGGAAGATAAATGAAGTTTGATTAGAGTCCATTTTGGGAAAAGTTCACGATAATGCCTAATTTTTATACCTCATTGAATATTGAACGAGTATTTGGAAAAGAAAAACCAGCAACTGGCTTTTTGGATCGTGAGTATGGCTTTTACGGGTCTTTCTAACTAATATCTACGCCTTCAGACAACGGTAGGGGAAACCGTCCGCTTGAGTGCACTCTGCACGATATGATCGATCATTTCATCGAACGAGACACCATTATGCTCAGCGATGAGCGGCAATTGCGACCAGCTAGGGAGCAACCCAGCCAGCGGATTGATCTGTGAGCGTTAGCAACCTCGCCACCTAAACACGAGCCTTCAAGGAAACACACCTCCATGACATGAGCCACCCCAGCTCCATCCATGCGGACATCTACTCTACCCCCATCGCGGCACCGCAACGCTCTCCACGCCCTCAAGGCAGTCTCACAAGCCAAGTCCGCCTCTTTGTCCTCACGAGTGACCTTGACCTCATCCGCCTCCCCATTCCAATCATCCGACGACTTGGACTTCTCCGTCGTGAACTCAATTGAGCCCTTGTCTCCCTTCTTCGCTCCCGACCAAACAATCTCATCCACCCCAACGACCCACGCATCGACCCCCGTCCCCAGAATCCCGACCGTAAACTCCCTCCCAGGGAGAAACAACTCGACCAAAACCCCCAAAGAAGAGGGACTCGCCGCCCGCAACGCATTCACCACGCGCACCAACTCTTTGTCCGAGGCCACCCGATTCCCCAGGGCAATCCCCTTGGACGAACCCTCAGCCAACGGCTTCACGAACAGCGGCCACCTCCCGGGCCCGAGCAGCGTCTCGGCATGCCGCGAGCGGCGCATCTGTCCCAGGATTTCCTCGCCGCTCAACTCCCCCTTCTTTAGCGGAGTGTCATCGAAATGAACGACCGCAAACGGCGCCGTCGCGACCCCGAAATGCTCCAGCACCATCTTCGTCCGCCCCTTGTCCAGACAGAGCGCCATGGTCGCGGCATCGGAGAAGGTGCGCGGGATGCGGTGCGCCTCCAGCACGGCGGCGACCTGCGCTTCGCGCGCGGGGCCGTACACCCCCTCTGTGATGTCGAAGGCCAGATCCCACTTCGGGGTTTCGGGAGTCGTGAGGTGGGCGAGCAGGGCGTGGATGCTAGGGATGGGGTGGACGGTGTGGCCCTGGGATTGCAGGGCGGTCGTGATGGCGGGCGCGGCGGCGCCGACTTCGAGGTGCGAGAGGGAGGCGGCGGGGTGGTGGTGGAGGGCGTAGACGGCGGGGTCTTCATAGATGAGGGCGATGTTTAGGGGGTGCTTGGTCATTTTGGGGTCGTTCTTTTGAGTTGGTTGGGTTGGAGGAGGAGGGTGTTCAGGTTAATCCGCGATTTACTTGGAGGTACTTAGGGAGCAAGTGCAGCTGGCCTTTATTGATAAGCTCCTTTTATAATCCTGTTATAAGTGAAGAGTGGCGACAGAGTTGCGGTGTGAAGTGGTCAAGGATCTGCATTGCGATGGTCAGGTCAGTTGGTTCCTGGTGTTTTCTGCATATGCTGTGCTTTGCTGGCCATGCGAGATTGGGAGGCGGGTGGCTTCCGTGGATGCTGATCTATGGATCGAGACGTATCGGTTTGGCGCATGCTGCAAGTTATCGACTCCAAAGCCGGAAATCTACAATGATCCATAGGCTCTCGATTTTCGTCAGGCAGGATTGGTGCATCAGGCTCCTGGAAAGCTGGACAAGGTGCATGGATGCGACAAATCACGACGGCTTTGACTCCGGTCTTTCGACGACTCTGAATTGTTGAAATGCTTTCAGACGAATGAAGCTCATTTCATGATTAGAAATCGGGCTTCTGCTGCTTTTTATCAGATTGATTGCTTTGGCAGTCTACATGCGAGTGGTCGTATCATACCTGGAAGCAGAAAAGGTTGAATCCAGCGCTTTGAAGAGCTGGATGTGTTCCAACAAGGTGAGGATCAGAGGACTCGAGCAGTTCTTACAACCTCTCAAATATTGAACAAATATGTAACACAGCTTGAATCAGCTAGTTTTGGGCAGCGCAGGCTGACTGGTGGAAAGTGCAAGCCCAGCGTCATGTTCAGCATGGCACGATTTCATTTCCCCTCATCTTGAATTCTGCAGGACCTGGTAATCAGCGGGGGCTAATGCAGTGTGACAGAGAGGCATCAATTCAGGGCTTCGGCTAATTTTTGGCTTAGCCTCGCCAACTTCCCCTCATACCATGCAGTATACGGCTATAAATGAGCAGATCTACCTCCGCATTCCTCCTCCTCCCCATTCTCCGGATCCCAACAATGTCTACACTTCTCGCCGTGTCTCTGCTGTCGGTTGCGGCTGCAGCTGCACCGTCGCTTTACCCACGACTGCAGGACGGATTGGCCCAGACGCCACCGATGGGGTAGGACTACACCTTCTTCAGACATGGTTTCCGCTAAAGCATCCAGATGGAACACATACAACCATTATTCCTGCTCCCCCAATGAGACTATTGTCCGGTCCAATGCCAAAGCTTTGGTAGACTTGGGCCTCGAATCGCTGGGCTACCGCCATGTCACCACCGATTGCGGGTGGTCGGTGGCCGACCGGTTGGCTGATGGATCCCTGACCTGGAATCCGGACCTGTTTCCCCAGGGCTTCCCAGCGCTGGGAGAGTATATTCACGATCTGGGGCTGTTGTTCGGGGTCTACGGAGACGCAGGGATTTTGCTATGTGGCAGCCCGCCGAACAACACGGGTAACTTAGGTATACCCCTGCGCCCAATACTGAAATGAGTGGGATTCTGACTGCTGCTCGCTACAGGTCACGAAGAACAGGATGCTCAGACATTTGCCTCGTGGAAGGTAGATTCTCTGAAATGTAATTGCCCTTCCCCCCCCCCCTTCCTAGACACAAACCTCCTTGCCAAAACCCCAGAGACTCACATTCACTACAGACGACAACTGCTACTCCGACGCAGCGACCAACTTCCCCAATGTCAACTACGCACCCAGCACCTCCCCCTCCTCGCGCTACGCCACCATGTCCCAGGCCCTGTCGCAGCTTAACCGCACCTTGCTGTTCCAGATCTGCGACTGGGGCGTGGACTTCCCCGCACTCTGGGCCCCATCGCTGGGCCACACCTGGCGCATCGGCAACGACATCATCCCGGCGTGGCGCACCATCTACCGCATCCTCAACCAGGCCGTGCCGCAGACTGATGTGGCCGGACCGGGTCAGTGGCCCGACCTCGACATGCTGGAGGTCGGCAACGGGGTGTTTTCGCTGCCCGAGGAGCAGACCCACTTCTCGCTGTGGGCGATCTTGAAGAGCCCGCTGGTCATCGGAGCTGCCCTGCGCGACGAGGCCACGGCCATCAGTGAAAGCTCACTGGCGATCCTCAAGCAGGAGGAGGTGATAGCGTTTAACCAGGATGCGCTGGGCACAAGCGCGAGCCTGCGGCGTCGGTGGTCGGAGGAAGAGTACGAGGTGTGGAGTGGGCCATTGTCCGGGGGCAGGACCGTCGCGGCACTGGTAAACTGGCGCAACGAATCGCGCGAGTTGACACTGGATCTGCCGGACATTGGGCTGCAGTATGCCGGCAGTGTGAAGAATATCTGGGAGGGGAGTGTGGCGGAGGGGGTGCGGACGTCGTACACGGCGACGGTGGCGGGCCATGGGACGATGCTGCTGGAATTGAGGGATACCATCGCTGAGGGAGTCTATCCTGGGGATCTGTTTGCGGAAACATCAGGGTAAGTGCGTGTACCACGCTGCTAGACGATAAGCTGACCGTGGGATGTAATGCAGGACCACCACGACGTTCTCGCCCGTCTACGCCCTCACGACCAGCAAGAACTACACTCTGACAATCACCCTCTCCAAACCGCTCTCCTCCCCAACCGCGATCCTCATCTCTACCGGCTCCAACACAACCACCCGCCTCACTATCCCAGCCGCCACCACGAACCTCACAACAGCCATCCCCCTGTGCGCCTCCTCCGACGCAACCCTAACCCTCCACCACCCCTCCACCCCCACCCTCCCCATCACCTCAATCATCCTAACCCCACCGCAAGGAACCTACGCCCCCAGCACAACCTTCACCCTCTCCGGCACGGCAGCCCTTACCACCTGCGGCGCAGGCTACTGCCTCCCGGTCGGCAGCAAACTCGGCTACCTGTCCCCGTCTGGCTCGGCCAGCACAACCATCCACGCCTCGTTAGCGGGCACCAAGTACGTAGAAGTGGACTACATCAACAATGACATCGCCTTCGATTCGTCGTGGGACGAGGGCCGCAACGCCCGCAACCTGACAATTTCTGTGAATGGCGGGGCGCCGGTGCGGCTGGAGGTGCCGCTGAGTGGTCGGCACAGCGAGCTGTTTGGGCCTGGGTTGGGGTGGTGGGATAGTGCGACCCTCGGGGTGAGCGTGGATGGGTGGACCGTGGGGGGGAATGAGGTGGTGGTCGGGAATGTGGGCGGGGGCGAGGGGGTGCAGAGTTATGGGGCAGATTTGGTCGGGGTGAGGGTTTTTGATTAGCTTACTGCAGCTGGTATACATGTGTGTTGATGATATTATGAATTAGCTCGAGGGGAGACCGAAGGGTGGAGGCGCAAGATAGTGGATTGTGTTTGTTAAAAGAGTTATATGATGTAGGAGTTGCACTCTCTACGTACGATACATTTAGGTTCGCTTTGAGTTGTTATCTAGAAGCCTAGCTTGGTCTTAGAACAAACCAGCTTCATGAACCAGTGACTAAGATTACAAATGTGCAATATATACAGGCAGTCAGGAAAAGCAGTCGAATAACTCATCAATTGACTTAGATGAAATAAACAGAGGGATGGAAGCCAGAGACATCCACCCTCTCAGAACAGCAACAGTCCCCTAAGGCTACTGCACAACCCTTCCACCCCCCTCCTTCCTCGACTCGGCCCACAAGATACCGCAAAATCCCCAAAAGATGCACCTTGGGCGCCACATGCTCGACATCCAACCTCCACCACGGCGCCTCCCCCTCATAGCAAATCTGATACCAGGACCCGGACGTTGCTTCATCCCGCCCCTTGGGCGTGACCACCGCATCGATCACCGCGTCCTTCCGCGGGTGAAACTGCGGATCGATCCGGAAGACCACCTGCGCCAGCCCGTCGGCGATCCTGTCGGTGTGCTGGTCCGCCGCCATATCGGCCGGGATCCAGGCCCGGAACGCCCAGACGTGGCCGGCGTGGTCGCGGAACATCTGCGTCTAGATGAGCGTGTGGTTGCCCTGGCCGGTGGGGTTCTCGAGAGCGACCAGACAGCCTTCGATGATGGAGTAAGCTGTTGCGCTGTGAGAGGGTTGAGGTTGGGGGCGCGGGCGCTTGGGGCGGGGTGGGGGTGGCATGGACATTGTGTTGGTGGGGTCGGGAGAAGTATAGGAATGGGGTTAGGGACTTGGGCTCTTGGTGGTGGGACTTCGGTCAGGTTTGGGGGACAAGATGCACAGGAGATGAGGGCGGGTGATGGGCGAGGGGTTGGTTCTGAGGGTTGAATATATGCCATCTGTGCATGGGACTGGTTGGTGCGAGAAAGAGATAGTAAGGAATGAACGGGGTGCTTCGTTCATGGTTAAGAAGGTATGGAGTCCTCAAGCGGGATGAAAGAGTGGGTATATCAATTCGCGAGGTAGTATCAGGTTTTGGTTTTGATTAAAAACCTGGATAGAAGGTTGCGAAGGTATTGCATACAGCGCTAGAGCGTCTTTTGAGCAACAAGCTTTGACAGTCCTTGGTCAGTGCTAGATTCTCAGTTCATCTGCATTAAGATTGATGTCTTCCTCCGGCTATCAGGCGTGCTCCTTCTGAGTGGAGGCAAGAAGAGATCAAGTCAACTTCATATAATTGAGTATGCATCGGTAGCATGTTTCTAGGGGCAGGGCTACACCATCCCGGTGCCGGTGCTGAGTAGCAACAACGAGAGATTTCACTCTCACTGGGGAGAGGAAAGTGAGGATGTCAGGTATTATAAAAATGATTAAAAGCTTACTACGGTGCTGACAATATCCACTGATTGACCGAAATCCGTCCTCGTTAAGCGCATTATAGATGAAGCTATTTCCTGCGGTCTAGGGTATCATTCTATCCAGCCCTAGCTGGCAGGATGTGTCTTCCCATCCTCAACTGCTTCCCCATCTGGCAGAACATACATTGGATGTGATCAGGTGTAATAGCTGCCTATTTAACCTAGTAGTAGTCTGTTCAGCGGCCATGACATACACAATTGAAGGCATGCACAACCCTGCACTACAACCCACAGTATCACAGGACAGAACAAATAGATTCGGTACATTTGAGATCGTGTATTTGTCTACATAATAGAACATACGAACAAAGAAAAATAGATCACCTACCACTCGAATGACGGCTCATCCCACGCCCGCAATTCCACCAAACAAGCCACCATATCCGGCCGATTGCGATCCGCGGCATACGCCACCGGACCGCGACCATCAGGCGACGTCAGCTGCAGCAAGACCGGACGCATCGCCACCATCACGCGCACATACATGGGGGACGCGTAGCGCAGCGCCTGGAAGAACATCTGATCATCAAACAGCTCCTCCAAGACCAGACCCGACTCCAACCCCGTCCCCACCATCTGCCGCACGAGCCCGAAGTCCAGGTCCAGCGTGCGGGCCCGATAATCCAGCAGACGCGGCATGGCGCACCTGGCGCCGGCGTTCAACAGCAATCTGAGCACTGCAACATCCTCCGCCGTCGCCTTATTGGCCCAGCAATCCAGCGCCATCTCCAGCCGACTGGACGTGACATTGGGATCAGCGCCATGCTTCAGTAGCACGTCCACAATCTCAGGATGCCTGTACAGCACCGCCAGATGCACCAGCGGCTGCGCCTGGAGATCGTAGCTGTCCGCACTGATGTGGAACTTCGTGAGCGCTTTCGTCACAAGCCCTACATTGCCGGCCCGCACGGCCTCGACGAGAGGCTGGGGTGGCAGCGCCCGCGCCGTGCGGTACGTGCGCATCCGCGGATGGCCTTTCGTGTCTGGGGCCAGGTACGTGAGCTCGTGGTAGTGCACCGCATCCGCGAGGCAGCACTCGCGCATCTCGGCGATGAGGTTGATTAGTGCTTGTCTGAGGCCTTTGCAGGTTAGTGAGAGCGCGAACGCGGGCTTGGGGGTCATGTACTCGCCGCAGCTGAGGATTAGCTCCGGGGGCAGCGCGTAAATCCCGGTCCTGTTTGCCATGGCGGTTGCGCTCAGAGAGCTCGACTTGGTGGTTGTCTCGAGAAGCTGCGTCCGGGCGTACCTGTTCGGCCTTTTGCGGGCAAGGTAGAGTTACTGTTCTGGGGGCCTCTTCTTGAGTATATTCAGTGATGACGAACCGTGGTTTACACTGTGCGAGGTTCCTGGGGGGGGGGGGCGGTTGTGCATGCTTGGTACTTGTTGCTTTATATAGGGTGAGAAGGTGTTTCTTTGGAGAAAATGGATCAAGAGTTGATGGAGGGTTTTGGGAGGAACTCCGGGTAAGTGATTCGGGGGATGGATCGAATTGTTGTCCTTTGACATGAGAGGGGGAGCAGGATTTGGACAAGATGGTTGCACTGGTAGCCTGTCAGTATGCATGAAGACTGGCGTGTCGCTCTTGCTTGGGGGTTCATGGTGATGCTGATGAGGGTGTTCGGAGAAGGTTCCTGAGGGGGACACTGCTGTTCGTTGTGTCAGAGCGATAACAATCAGCATAAAAGCAGCATAAAAGCAGAATAAAAGCAGCATAGAACGAGGATAAGAAGCTCCGAGACACGACCCGTGCAGTATTCAGATAAACTATCACTAGCCCCCAACTTATTATTCCTCGAGAACGTTGTCCACAAAGCATTATATACGGCCGCTCGTGATGCTTTCACCTCCTGGTGAAAGAAAACGACAAAGAATTAGACAGAGACTCAAGAGAAAGACAATGAAATCTCCAGAAGCTTATCTTCAGAGTATGCTAACCATGTAGGCTACTGATCTTCCTTCTTAAATATGGATACTAATGGACCATGCTGCCCCAAACCCTTGCCAAATCAAAGCCAGCCGCAACTACCGACGAAACCAACTGTCTCGGCAGTTTGATGCCCACGCCCTAAGGTTTTTGGATTCGGCCGATCGGGCGCAGGTGCCCGCTTACTGTGGATCGAGGGACCTTCTCCCAAGCATTCAGTGATTAAAACGCGGTGCCCATCAACTTCCAAGCTACCAGCCCAGCTATCTAGCCTCAAGACTCAAAGCCTCACTGTCTCAGCCTCCAAGGTAGTAAAAATGACAACATGATGCATAAACCATCCCAAGTCTTCGGTAACTAGCCTTGCCCTAAAGGTACCGAACTCCCGATAGACAGACCCACCGGACCGGTCGAAACCCATATGGCTGGGTCCACTGCGGCTGGACGGGCTTCTGGAAAAATGGCAGTTTTACGCGACTGGGCTCATGTTTGTGGACATGTGTCTGGCAGGCAAAGACTGAAGGGTTGAGGTCTCTGGAAACTACAATGGTGAAGGTAATTTCATTTACAATTGTGTCTCCGTGAGCAGATTCTGACTGAATGTTGAAAGGTGGGGGGTGCGAGCACGGTGGAGGATGTTACTCGGTAATAGGGATAAAATATGGGCTGATCTTGGACATGGCAATTTCACAATGGATATATATGAATAGAATCAACTTATATGCAGTGGCTAAGGAGACAACAACGCTTCAGTAAGATCCCACTCAACGGGTTAGTAACATGTCTAATGACTGACTATACCTGCCCCGAAAGGAGACGATCTCGCACGACCCCAACCCCCCTCATCCCCATTAAGTAGATTCCCGCACTCATCAGGGTCTGCACTGCAACCTCCATAGGCGATCCCGTCATCCTCCTCTGCCGCAGGACAACCTCCAGCAAGCCTGCTCGCCCTATCATGCCCACCATGAAGAGCAATACATCCACAAGCGCATCCATAATCAGCGGCGAGTACGCAACCCCCAGCGCAAGGAGGTACCGCACCGCCAGCGTGGCGTACTTCCTCTGCATGGGAGGCGTCTGCTCACTTACCACAAAGGTATCCATAAAGCTAGGGGTCGAATGCCAGCGACACCATTTCAGAATGGGAAACCCGTCGGATACTGCACGATGCCCCTTATTCCTCGGAGTGGGCGAGGAGCTCACGATTTTCTGCAGCAATGCTGGGTCCGAGACCGCGATGTTCTGCGAAACAGTATCGGCCTCTTGGCCTGTTGCGCGCATCTCAGTCGATAGTCCCTCCCAGGCGGTGGGATAGTTGACGATGCGCGTGTAGAAAGGGGGATCGAGGACTTCGACGGTCACGGTCCGGACGGATGTGCTTTCGGAAGTGCATGCTGCGGATCTCATGTGGATGGTCTCGTCGGAGAAAGCGCGGCAGGGGATGTAGGTTAGTTCCACTGGGTCGGGAGAGGAGGAAACACAGTGGGCGAGGTAGGCGCGGAAGAAAGGTTCGAGTTGACTAGCAAGAAGTATTGTTAGCACACCCATCAAACCTAGAGACATATCGAGGGACAGTTTTGGGGACAAGATCTACCGTTCAGCCCGAGTCGGATGGCGCCCGATACTCCCACTGCGCACGGGGGTCTTATCCATCATCTTCATCAGTCCTTTCCAGCGGATGCGCAACGCCTCGAGCACGATAAACTGGGTCGTCAGCACGCCCGGCAGCGTCCACCGCAGCGCGATCCGCGCCAGGTCCGTGAATTTCATCTGCGCGGGATCAAGCGGCGCGCCACAGCAGGTCATGCGCGTGATCATCTTGACTTTCCCCTCGGGGCTCAACGTATTGGTGTTCAGCAGCGTTGCATTGGGCTTCCACGCGGCGCCGTGCGCCAGATCCATGAACCGGTTCGCGATGGCGCCGTCGACCTTCTCGAACGGCGAGGCGAAGATAAATTTCTGCCAGGTGCCCTTGTAGTAGGTGGATTTGGGATGAGAGGATGTGGTGCGGATGGTGGAGGCGTTATCAAGGAAGTGAGGTTTGTCGGTCTCGTTCCCCTTCTCCGTAGCAGGGATGGGGTTCTCGCCGCGCTCGACTCGGAAGAAGTAATTGCGCTTCTCGTCGTAGGAGTTGTTGATCTCCATGATCATCGCGTCGAGCTCGCGGTCGGCGTTGTAGAGATACCACCACGTCACGACACTGCGCGACCACCAGAAGAACCGCGGGACGGTGAGGAGGTACGCGTGGGGCCATTGGGAGGGATCCTCGTTCTGCTGCTGTTAGCTTATACCCCCGAACCTCTTGAAAGGAGGAGCAGTACCTCTTTCAGCAAGTATCGATCCAATTTTGCCCGCATATCAAGATCCTGATCCCCGCGGTGGAGGTACCGCTCCCCGTCGACACTGAGCCAGCACGTCGCCTGCGCCAGGAAGGACCTCCACGATGGACCCGCATGCGTCGAGTCGCGGAGTGTCAACCGCTTGTCATCGATGGCGAGCAGGTTGCCATAGCGCGCGCGCATCCCGACGGGGATGCCGATCATCAGGAATCTGTTGGCGAATTGGTCCTTGACGGGGTTGAAGCGCACATGATTGAGCTGCACGGGAAACAACAGGGGCTTTCCGAGAATGGATTGTGGTTCATCGGAGGAGGGGACCACTTGGCGTGATACTAAGAAGAGGCGCAAAAGCATGAAGATAAGAACAAGGCATGGCGTCAACAGAAGCAGTGCACCCAGTGCTGTTAGGGCTGTCAGGAGGAAGGCTACATTTTGGTGCCTGAGGCCGGCATATAGGGCTAGAGTGACGAGGTCTTTGTACGGCATCATGCGTTGACCGACACCTTTTCAATAGAGGACAACAAGAAATCGAGAATGGGATGAAGAGGACAAAGTGGAGTGGCTGTACAAAAGTTCTATCAAAGAGTTTCAGATGCAGGGAGCAGCTTTATACATTGGACATTGATGCCTACAGCTGAGCCGTATCGGCAATGCCGTAACCAAGAGGCTTGCTTTCTTCCCCTAGCACTATCGAAAAAGATTTTCTAACCCAGCACACCAGTACAACAATACAAGCAAATTACCTTAATCTATCACATTTGCAAATACGATGACCGAGACCACCAAACGTGCTGCTTATACAGAACCAACAGATCGAACTAACCGCAAAGGGACGCCTGGCATGACGCTAAAAGAAATGTGGCTGAAATCTCGCCAGCCGAAGCGCGTTCAGCCAGCCAGCCCCAAACCCACAGAATGACACCTGCTCGGATCGCTGCGGAAGAACAAAACCAATCCAGACAAAAAAAGAAAGGAAAAAAAAAAAGCACAAAAAGCTAGCTTCACCGTTCGTAGATCCAGTCCGCAGAGATATTCCAGTGTGTGGACCGCCAGAGGTGGAGAGAGTTCCAAGGGTAGAGGAACCAATTCTTGCCCGTCAACTTGTCGATGAAGAACTGCGATCGCCGTCAGTCATCTCCGTCATTCAATGAAAATGGGGATGCAGGCCTCACGCACACTAGAGCAGGAGCTGTCATGTACTGTGCGATCAATCGCCGCATGAAGCTCGTCAGTATACTCCTTCTCACTGCCGACCTTGACTTCGACCAGAGCAGCCTGGTTCAGCAGCACCGGTCTAATCAGAGCGATGATCATGTCCACGTAACTATCAACTTGGTCAGCCAGCCAGCCAGAGACACAGGAGGCTGCATGCGAGCTCAACCGACCTTTCAATCTGGAATGTCGTCGACGTGTGGACCCCTCCCGAGTTCGGGCCCAGCACGTAGAAGAAGTTCGGGAATCCACTCATGGCTATCGACTTGAAGGCGGCCTTGGATCCATACTGTTGCCAGTGTTCTTCACGCGTTCGGCCATGCCGGCCCCGAAGCTGCGTCTCGTAGTGCGTCAGGGCGAATCCCGTTGCCAAAAGCTGGAGCCACGAGTCAGTCTGCCCGTTCACGCTAACGAGGGTCCAGTGGTCTGGTGTGAGGCTTACGATCAGGTCGGCTGAAATTTCCTCCCCAGAATGTGTCACTATCGAGCGTGGCTTGACCTCAGCGATGGGGTCGTTCGTTAGGCGAACGTTGTTCCGATGTAAAGCTGCAGAATAGCTCCGGTCGAACAGCCGTCTCTGCATGAACAGAACAAATGGTTAGGTCAGTTCCAGTTCAGCAAAGCCACAGCGCGCCCGCCCCGCCCCATACCTTACAGCCGAACTCGTATTGCGGTATTAGCAAATCCCAGTATTTTTCTGCACGAACCCGTTAGTCCCCTATCTATCGCTTCTGGGGAAAGATGGCGGAGATCCATACCCGGGGCAGCTTTGTGTACATAGTCCCGACTCGATTTCTCGGCGCTTGCTCGATTCACACGACCCTCTTTGCTGCGCTGGAACTGCGAGAACCCGGTTTCCATGTACACAAACATCGCCCACCGGAGCAAACACAACAGAAACGGAAGATAGCGGAAGACCGCTCGCCATGCTTCAGTGATGCCGTAGTTCGTGCTCGGGACAATGTGGTGCGGAGTCTGCGCCACAGTCTTAGCCGATGGGTTTTTCTTTTTCACCCTTACAAAGAAGAAGTCGAAAGTGGAGCAGAGAGCAAACTCACCCTCATGAATTGGGTAATGTGGCTTGCCTGGTCACTGATCGCAGGCACTAGTTGAATAGCCGATGCTGCGGTCGTGGTTAGCATACCTCTCGCGATGGAAGGGCTTCTCCCGTTCCAGCCCTACCTCCATTGCCTATAACCGCCACCTTCTTGCCACGCAGGTCCAAGTCCTCGCGCCATCTTGCGGTGTGAATGACCTGTCCCTCGAATCGCTCAATGCCCGGGGCCGTGAATGGAAGCGGGTTGACGAGCGCCCCGACCGCCGAGATGAGGATCCGACATTCCTGCGTGAACTGCTGCCCGGTCGAGAGGTCCCGGAAGGTGACCAGCCAGGTGCGGGTGGTGTCCTGCCAGGCGGCAGCGACCCATTCGGTGTTGCCGGTGAAATGCGGTGTGACGTCGTAGCGATCTGCGACACTGGTCAGGTAGTCCAGGAGCTCAGCCTGCGCGGGGAACCATTTGCTGAAGTCGGGGTTCGGGGCGAAGGAGAAGGTGTAGCAGAACCCTGGCACGTCCACGGCACAGCCCGGATCTGCATTTCTTAGTAGGATGATCAGATACATCGGGTAAGGGGCAACGAACATCGGTTCACCCACCACGTTCCTCCTACGCCAGGCTGTCGATCGTAGATACAGTAGTTGTCCAGGTTGTAGGTGCGTTTCAGTTGACAGGCGGTGACCAGGCCTGAAATTCCGGCCCCGATGATGATGACGGTGGTAGGGGGCTTGGATGGTAAAGACATGATATCAAGCTGTCTGGAGCTTCAGGGCCAACCGATGCTGTGTGGTCAGGAGATTGAGGGCAAATATTCTTTGTCCGTGCCTTCACTCCTTGACTCTATATATACCCCAGGTTGAGAGCTTGAAACGAGTCAAACTCTGAAGCACCGAGGGACTATCCAGCTCTGCAGTATAGATCAGGTAGTTCGGCTATCTCCTAGTGGCCTACTAACGAGATGCTCTGGAACACCCCTCAGCAAAACGAAAAATACGTGTTCGTAATCTACTCCGACAGGTATGTGACGGACCTGCATGAAGCCGACACGTCACTGCATCCCCACTTCCTCAGCTGTCGCTTAAACGCCCGATAGCGCGAACCCTTCTCATAAGTGTCCGGCAGCTTGGTACCCTCATACTACTTTGCTATGAACGGACCACCGGTTTATGTGCACATGTTAGGGCTCGGGTCATACAGAAGCTTCCGAGTCAAGCCCGATTCTATGGTTTGGACAGAATCATGAGACTCAGTCCACAATCCACGACGGGCAGGGAAAAAGATTAAGAAGAAAAGGAAAGAAAGCCACAAATGGCTCAGCCAGCCACACCACCTGCATGAGACCGGCGCTTTAAAGTGTTAGGCAACATCCAGTTCCGAAGCCACTCAATACAAACAATCAAAAACACCATGGACTTACAGCATTGCACACTGCACAGTGGGTTTTTCGACCGGCAACAACAGCCACATTGGACAATACAACATGTCCATCAAAGGTCTCAATCCCTTGGAATTTACATCGTTGGCATCTGCAGGTAGCCGCCCAGTATCCACGACATGATTTTCTATTCCTTTGGGCAGCGAAGTTTCAAGAACGGTGGGACCAGAGATCGCCGTGTAGGTGGGTGATTGGAGGATTTAGATGAGGATTCAAAATTTTACTGCCGTCCCCAGGAGAAATAAGGGAGGTTTGTATCCTATAACCGAATATGAGGCTTGATGCCGTGGCTTTCGGCAGCTGCCAGTATTTCACACCCAGCAATGCTTGAATCGACCCACCAAGAAGGATGGACTGATAGCATGACATGGACTAGTTGTAAACTTGAAACAAGATGTCATGCTTTCTAAACACAATGTTTGTGGGTGCGCAGATATCCGTATAGCAATGTCGGCAAGCTTATGTTTATTAATCTGCAGACATTGTTTTGAGATGATTACATCGTCTTTGAACATAGGAGGGCTCATCATAAGGATGTAGGTATGTCTAAGGAAGGTAGGAGGAGAAGAGTGGTTGTGCGGAGATATGTTTGAAAAGGAGACAAATCAGATCAAGCTCGTTATTGCATTACCTTATCCTTATTGAAACGATGAGCCTGAGGTTATGAGTAAGATACTAAACTGACTAAGTACATAAAAGTGAAAGTTCATAGGTGAGTTGTTTCGAGTCAACCGGAGAACAAAATCATGTCATCAGACAAAGAACATAATCAAAAAGATTCTTTTATGGGGATATAGAGAATATCCCCGTCATCTGGTTTTACCAAACTTAGAGCTTATGTGATACTTACTGTATTAACTTACAGGCAACTCATTTTTCTGGCTTTTGGTAATGGAAGATTCACTTGCATCCTATAAACTGACTCGACCTTCTGCAAAGGTGTCCTTGATACCATAGGAGATTTCCGGCTCCCATCAAGGGCCAATCTCCATGAAAGAGCAAACACATCAAAGAGCCAATTATATAAAGAGAAAGGATGGTTCTTGCGTATTTAGTCTGGGATAGTACAAGAGCCCATCCGACCTCCAGGTATCAAACACCATCACTATGTCTGAAACCCCAGCCGGACATCGGTTGCCCGCCGAGTTGCTTCTCGAAGTCGCCAAGTGGATGGACGATCGAACGCTGAGCCGGCTTTCCCGCACCTGCAAAAACTTCAAGGATGAATTCAGAGACCAGCTACGTAAAAGAGCCATCGCTTATGCCGTGCCCACGCTCAACCCGAACTATTGGGAGAATGAGTTTGTCGACGCCGTCCGGCTATCGCACGGCCGGAGCGACAAGATCTCCGGCATCACCCACTCAGCCCTCGACCGCATCTTAAGCGATCAGGTCTGGGAGGGCTCGCAGTCTGAGTTCGAGGCCTTCCTGCCGCGCCAGCCCCTCTACGATGCCATCGGGCGGAGCCAATACGACACCGTCGAACGGCTGCTGCGTGGCGGCGGCGTCGATGTTGCCAATGGCCAGAGCTTCTGGGACGAGCCGATGCTGCACATCGCCGTGGAGTTCGGGCACGTAGAGGCCGTCCACTTGCTCCTGGAGCACGGGGCAGACCCCAACGTCGAAGATGCGGGGAAGGTCCGCGCCCTTGACATAAGCCCGCCGCGGTGCCCACGCGCGGCGATCTACCGCCTGCTCGTGGACGCTGGCGCCATTCCAAGCTCTTTGCACATGTTTGGGATGGATGTCTTGGACCTCAAGGGCGGGGCGTGCCTTCTGCTCGACGCGATCGAGAGCGCACGCGGCACCGGCCTCCTCGAGCCCCAATGGTGGGCGATCCTCGTCAGTGCCATGCACCGCGAGTACCGGGACTTCCTGGAAGGAATCTTTGATCATCGACCCGACCTGTTGCAGCTCTCGCGCGAGGACCCCGTCGAGCAGAAGGTCACGCTGTTTGATATAGCTCTCAAACTCGCCCGGTTTCAGATCGCCGCGCTTCTCGTGAGAAAGGGGGTCCCGCTGCACGACGCGCCCGCGGATTGCTATTTCAGCGACGGCAAGATGAGACGCATCCATGTTCCGTATATGGAAGTGAGGAAGGCGTTGTTCATCCGGGCTCCAGGGGAGCTGCTCGACACTCTGCTCGAGCGGCCGGAGCTGCGCGATTACGAATTCAAGGACGCCATTCGTGAGAGAGCGAGTGTGATGCGTCACTTACTAGGTTGAATGGATTTAGCCCGTCTGCTATCACTAGGACGTAGACGGGATTTAGGTATTGAACGTGAAATGGGCAGAACCGTCTTGATGTGCGGATGTTGAGAATTCCACAAAGTATCGATGTGCTAACGATAAGTCTTACCAAAAAATACAAAACCGTGTTCAGTTGCGACTGGATGCCGTGGAGTCCGGGATCGAGACAGATTTACAGGAACGATTGAACCAACTTTCCACAAAACATGTCACCCTTTTATGCGGCTTGTTGACACCGCAATCAATCCAGACTATATAGGCCCACCCTCTCCCAGTTCCCAGGCAAGCCAGCGGCATGCAGCAGATATCTCAAATCATGCTAGCCATGTTTACCCTGCAATGTTATCATTTTCGAAAGAGTATTCCACAAATGAAGCAAGCTGCAGGTTAGGTGTCATCATCATTCATCAAACTTAGTGAGTAGCCTAGACTTCCACTGGCTTTTGGCCCGAGTGAAAAGACTCTCATCGGACAACATATCCCAGCCCAGGAGAGCCAACCCTTTGCCAACCGCTATGGCTTCTTCATGTGCTTCATCCGTACCAGCGCACGCGGTGAAAGAAGGATGGTGGGGAAAGGACCCGTCAGGAGCTGGAATAGCAAACATCGAATGCAGTGTAGGAGCAACATAGCTCACGTTTCCTGCGCCTTGTCAGTCTCTTCCTCTATGCTATTCATTTCAAAACCTACCAACATCAGACGACCCGGTCAGGACCTTCTCGTACTTTTCGATGATCGATCTCCCAGACGCTGCCATATGTTTCGTGTATCGCTGGCATAAGACATCATTAAGTACGATATCGGTATACAGGCCTTCCCTGTTGCCATATATCTGTTAGCAACACATAGAAAGATTTGCGTCAGTCCAACGTACTCCACAATCTTCACCGTACAACCGGTGACGACAGCAGCCCCTTCAATACACAGGCGGACTCGCGCAATCAGCTTATTGAGCTGGTCCAAAGTGGGGCTGCGAATCTGCCAGTAGGACTTGGTGTACGCAGGAATCACATTCGCGACCTTGGGGACATCCAAGAAGGCGCCATGAATCCGCTCATCGGGGAGGATCTGCTGCCTCAGAGTCGAGATCCCGTTGTAGGCCGTGATCAAGGCATCCAACGCGTTGACGCCCTCCCATGGATTGCCTCCAGCATGGGCATTTTTCCCGAAGTATTCAACGAAGAGCTCCTTGCGCGCATTCATGAGTATACCCGCCACGCCGTCGCTCGGCGTTCCAACGATGTTCTTCGGGCCAGGATGTCCAGGGGTAAGTCAGCCATAATCGTGAATTTACGGCAGAAAAATGGTGTCAATGACGGGAATGGAAGTCCTTACGCCATTAATGAGACATCAGCCCCCTTGTAGGCGCCTGCATCGATCAATCTCGCCTTCCCTCCCCCGTTCTCCTCAGCAGGCGTGCCGAGGAGCTGGATGCGGCCGCCAATTCCATATTGTCTCTGCAGATGGCTCAATGCCAGAAAGGCCGCGATGCTGCTCGTCGCGATGAGGTTGTGTCCACACGCGTGCCCGATCCCAGGGAGCGCATCGTATTCCGCGTTGAAGTTGACCAGGCGACCCTCGGTGCCGCTGATACATTCGAAGGAGGTATCTACCCCGTACGCATGCCGCGTCACTGTGAACCCTTGCTGCTCGAGAAAACTGCAGATCGCGTCGTGGGCTTGGTGTTCTTCGTAGGCAAGCTCGGGGTTTGACCATATCTGAAAGCAAAATCGCTTAGTGATTGCCAGCGCCTGAATGAGGACTGTTGAACTGCGCGGATTGAGCTGACCAGGTGATTGAGCTGACGCAGTTGCGATGCAACTCTCTCGAGAGCACTGTCGACTGCTGTTCGCACTTCTTCGGGCGGGACTGCAATAAGCGGGGCCGCAGTCATATTGGGCGAGATGCTTGATTGAAATAAAGAAAAATGAAGGCCTGTTGTTGGAACTTTAGGAAAGTGCGCGATGAATGGGTATTTAACTGTGAACCCCTGGTAAGGCCTGTTGCTTCATCTCCATCTGCAATTCCTCGCAGACGGTAAAGACACATCAGCAGCCGGGAAGAACGGCAATTCCGAGATTCAGTATGAGTAGTTCGACCCTGAGAAGTCAAGAAGGTGATGCATAGTGCGGTGCATAAGCACTAGTTGCAGCATAAGAGATGCTGCCAGAATGCAGGGCTTATCTGTGCAAACGAGAGGATAGGACGCAGGCACAGCCACCAGATAACAACCGACACGCGGGCACCAATCAGTCCCAGAACATTTTGCCGAGCATCGGTGGCTTGGCTTCATCTTCGCTAATCACCGTTTACGGGTTTGCCGACCTTCTATTATACTTCCCTATACCTGGTCTTTGATTAGATCGATGTTCGATGAGGCCTTTCCGCGGGAAATTGATGTCGCCTCCCTGATAAGACTTGGAAAACGGCCTGAACTATCATGTTTGCCTATCAACTAACGCCATCTTGTTGGCGGCTTGCATAGTCGTTGATAGAGCAGCCTTTCAATACCTTTGAAGGATGGGAAATGATAAGCTTGTATTTATATGCACCATTGTGCAAACATGTAGGGATCTTCTCAAGAAACCATACTTCTGATACTCACATAGGTTGGAAAACGTGCTTTTCACTTCCTGTGCTATGGAGAAGTCTCCAGAGCCCCCTTTCGATGAGAAGCTGCCATGCTCTATTACGGAGACGGCGCAGGAAACTAGTGTCGGCGAGCTTGCCGAGTTTCTTGCGCCATCGCCTGAAGCGGAGCGCAGGCTTCTATGGAAATTGGATTTGTTGTAGGTGCTCCAAGACGCAGCCGACTCGAAGCCACTCGCTCACCAGATTGCTAGCTTGATTCCGACCATGGGGATATGCTATATGCTTCAGTACATGGACAAACTGGCTCTGAGTCAAGCGACACTCTTGAACATACGACAAGATTTAGTCAGTATCCTTGAACTTTCCCCTGTCACAAAACGACGTGGTTAACTGGTATGGCCGTTGCAGGGCCTTCATGGCTCGCAATATACATGGTGCTCGGCCATCTTCTACTTCGGGTATCTAGCCTGGAGCTGGCCGACGTCTTACCTGATTGTCCGTCTGCCTCTGGGCAAGTATCTGGCAATCTCCGTGTAGGTCTCCATGCATGCCAGCAGGTCCCGTTTGAAACATGGTTAATCTTCCTGCCACAGATTTCTCTGGGGTGGTATTTTGATGTGCCACGCAGCCTGCCAGAACTTCCAAGGCTTGATCACAGCTCGATTCTTCCTGGGGGTGGGCGAGGCGGCGGTGGCTCCCGGATTTGGCCTGATAGTCGGGATGTTTTATAAACGGGACGAACAGCCCTCGCGCCAGGCGGCCTGGTTCGTCGGTAACTGTGTTGCGAATCTGATCGGAGGTGTGACTGCCTGGGGAATCGGCAATACCGCGTCCAGCATACAGAGCTGGCGTCTGCTGTTCCTGGTCCTGGGTGGCATTACTTCGGGCTATGCCATCTTTCTTCTTCTGATTCTGCCCGACTCGCCCTCCACGGCGTTCTTCCTCAGCTCAGATGAACGCAGGACTGCCACGCAACGAATGCTGAGCAATGAAACAGTGGATGTGGAGGAAGCCCCAGGGGGCGCAAAGTTCCATTGGAGCCAGGTTTGGGAATCGGTGCAGGACCCCCAGGCGTGGTGTTTGGTTCTGTACACATTCTGTGTCAATCTTGCCAACGGGGGTCTTACCAGCGTAAGGTCATCTCTTTAATTCTAGCTGGCGCAAGGGCTAACTGTCAGATACAGTTCTCCGCCATCATTGTAGCAGGCTTCGGCTATTCCAGTTTCAAGTCTCTCCTACTCCAGATGCCAGTGGGTGCCGCGCAGCTTGTGTTTCTCATCATCACCGCAGCCATTGCCACGTTCGTTCCGTCCTCTCGGATTCTATCCATGGTTCTGAACGTTGTGGTCGCCATTGTCGGCGTGGCGCTCATCTATACCTTGAATGACAGCCAGAAGGTCGTCAAGCTAGTCGGACTCTCCTTCGTCGGAGCCTTCGCCGTCAATATCCCTCTTGCGCTGAGCATCATCAGTTCCAACGTGGTTGGACGCACGAAGCGAAGTACCGTCAGCAGCGCCGTGTTCGCTGCCTATTGTGTCGGCAACATCGTCGGTCCGCAGTTCTTTCTGGCGTCGGAAGAGCCGGTCTACGCGGTATGTTATGGCGAGCGGAGCACAATCTTGATAACATGTTCCTTATTAGCTAATCCCCTACGAAAACAGACCGGCATTCGCGCATCTCTTTGTGGTTTGGCTTTAGGTGTTCTCTTTCTGGGGCTTTTATCCGCGTACTATGTCTGGGAAAACGGACGACGAGATGCTTTGTACGGCCATGTCGAGAACCCGCATCACCTTCCGTCTCAGGCAACAACGAGCCATACAGACAGACAGAATACGAGTTTTCGCTATGTTCGATGAGATGAACCTCATGTCAATCCTGCTTTGTGGGATGCACTGTGCTGCTGGTTGCGAGTTTGAGAGAAATCGAACAGTGTTTTTCTGAGATTAGCTTGAATAGTACTTACTATTTGAACTTGTTCTACTCGCAGTGAAAGATTAGAGGGCATAGTGCTAATAATTGACTGTATGCATATACCATTACGCAAGACAACTGGGTTCTGAATTGAACTGCCTGCTCTGTTGCCTTTAAAGAATCAAATTTCTTTCTTACGTCGTTCCCAGAAGTCTCCATTTCCTGCGGATACTATTCGAAGCAGCCAACTGGATTCCGGTTCAAGATGACGAAAGTGGATGCTGCGAGGTGCACCCCGTGGAATTATCGAACTCTGAGCCTCTTGTTCGACGGTTGAGGTAATGTTTTTACACAACCAGCTACGTTCAAACGATTTCGATGTTTCGAAGAATCCCTGCCGACAAATTGAGTGTATGCGCTGCACTTGAGGCTTCTTGTGGAGTGCACTGGCTGATTGCGGCCCATACATGACTTTTCCTTTGTGATGATAAGTCGTCGAACATCAAAGGGAAGAAGACAAATTAATTGAGATCAAAGCCATTGTTTGTTGTGATTGTCCGCTCTACTCCCTTATCCTTCCCTTCTTTCAGCAGCACTTGATACCAATACAAAGACTTGGTATTGTCGGCAAAACCATATAGCGCCGGCTTTTGTGTTCTTCCCTGCAGGGACAAAAAGGCATATACATCTATCTTTCCACTACCGCCAACAATGCGTAAGGAGAAAGAGACGCGTCTCCAATTCCGTCTCTCTCTGCGCGAAGGTTTAAATAGGACCTAGAATCCCCTCGTGTATTTTGCATTATGCTTATACTGTTCCGACAGATCTTCCCAAGACCCAATTCAATACCTTCGATTTTAAAGTCCTTACCTTCAAGGCTCATCTTACGCGTCGACTTTCCACCAGAATCAACCGGCATGTCTCAGACACTCCGACCCCTCGACGAAATCATCGATGTCCCCATTTACATGAGGAAGTATATCTCTGGTGCTTGGCGTGAGTCTCTTCCCCCTTTCTGTCCCTCTCTTCTTACCCACTAACACGATATCCGCGCAGACATCGATTCCGCCGAAGAATTCGCCGTCGAATACAACGCCTCCTCGCTCCTACGCCTCCTCATATGGTGCGGTTTCTGGGGCCTCGATTATTACTTCTGGCGCACGCGCACTCGCTGTAGAGACTGGCGCCCGCGCGCTCGCTATTGTGAAGGCTGCTTCTGGCTGGAAAGTTCCGACTGCCCGAAACACCACGAATTCTTCAAATCTGCTCGCAGGGAAGCCAGAGCGTATGTCAAACGTCAAGCTTACATTCCGGGACAGGATTCGGGACATCGTACGCGGGTTCTTGCGAGGCTCGCTGTTGCTCTGAATTGGCTTGAGGATGCGGCTAAGTGCGAGTGTCGCTACCAAGCCAAGTGAGTCTTGGTGTATGCAGCTGACTCTTCTTTGCCTCTCCATTCTTGCGGGAATTCAGGCATTCCGGGAGAATTCAGGCTGACACGAACTACCTCCATAGCCAACTATACAGACAACACGCTATGTGAGCCCGAGGAACTAACTACCTAATCTATACGCGCGGCTGAGGCGGTAATCAAAAAATCGGAGGACCTCTAACGTCGCCCCCAGCTTGGAAACGAGGCCGAAAATGAAGCCAGAGTAGATTTGGATACGAACCCTTCCCGAACAGAAATATTACAGGAGTCAGACGGATGTGGTAAACTGAAAAACAGGGAGGAGAACAGCTGCCTCCGATCAAGCAAGGACTCAAGCATATCATCCAGGGTATCAAGGAACTACGTGGGAATCAATGCGTTAAAGCAAGTGGAAAAAACAAGGAATCCAGATCACTCAGTCCTTTCGAATCCTTTCCAATATGTATGCCACCTCCCATATAATCAAAAAATGAATCAAATAAGCCTCCAAAACTGTTGTTGCACTGACTTTCTGGGTGTTTAATCAAGAATCCCGTCCACGCGGGCTTGTTCGTACGGCGGCGGTGTGGAGAGGGGTCCGGGTCGAGATTCGTCGGACTGCCTGGCTTGCCTTCCCAAAGATGCTTGTAACGGCTGGAACTGGTGTCACCTTGAAAGACGCACGTGACTTGATAACACGAAGAACTGGGTCAAATGGAGCGCAGGTTGGGGCTATTGTTGAGGCCGTTCTTCCCATCGGTAAAGCCGTCCTTCCTCGGCCCTTTGATGAAGCCTTTCGTGGCAAGTTACCTCTCCAAGGTGCCGGTCCTCCCTCCCTCAGCGGTCTGGCTTTACCACCCACAGGTGAGGCCGGAATACACGATATCAAGGGTGAGGGCTTCCACTTCCCTGGGCATAGTTCAGGGCAGAGATGGAAACATACCGCAGATACATGCGAGGCGCCTTTGCAAAAGGCACAGCACCTCTCCTTCCCTTTCCCACGGTTACACTGAAGCTTTCCAGGCCATCACTTCTCTCCGAATCTCTGTATGTCCTCACCTTCTCTCGGGCGACAGTCCGCGCGCCGCTGGGCTCCAGTCTGTGTTCTATAGGGCTTTTGGTGATTCCTTTGCTAGTTCGTTTGCTGGTGATTGGGTATATCAATTTCGACACGCAATAGGGCTGTACGGGCTTTATCAAGATGGTTCAGGAGGCCAGTGGTGAGAGGTTGATTCTTAGCCACTTCCGCAATGATAAAGTCGGTCGAAATAATGGAGAAAAATGTCCCCGACGGTTGATAAACAACGAGGCCGTGAGATCTGAGAGTGCTGGAGGAATATACTGAGGCTTAGGCCTTGCGATTCATGAAGATGAGGCCATCTTCTCAAGAGGAATGATCAAAAGAAATTCGATGGATTGAGATAGTGGTCAAGATCCGGGATAACGCCTAGCAACGCGGGTAGCTGTTTCCCCAGGCAAAACACCAAAAAGAAATCATGAAAACAATGCAAAAATGATTGTTTCTGGCCTCAGGATCGGGATGTTGATGAGTATCAATGAAGAACCCATAGATAACTGAGAGGAACTACGAGGTAAGAGACTCAGTGCTGACAGTATCGACGGCACGCGAGCCGAGGCGGTGAGCTTTCCACCAATCAGAAAAACAGAAGTTTCCAACGGGAACTGGAAGCCTCAGCAGAGGGATTTGAAGGTAGGCGAGGGCTCATAACCTGCAGTGATGGTAGCGTAAATATATCTTTGCATTTCGCGCCACACGGGCGATGCCAGCTAAGTTTATAATCTTGTCATAGTAAATACAGGCCCAAAGGTCACACCCAAAATAGGACACCAGCCCAATCCTCTCAACCAAAGTATAGTATACTAATTCTTCGTCCATGTCCCGATATACGCACCCGGCGGCTGATAGGCCAGTACGCGGAACATCTCTACGAGCATATATAATCTCGCCGGAACATAGAAACTCACTAGCATAAGGGCGCAAGTCAGACTCCATCCCAACAGCAAAGGCGTCATGGAAGGAACATCTAACAACTCTCCACGACCACGTATGAAAAGGGTGATTAGATAAAGGCATATATAAGGAAGACAAAGGATAAGCGGAGCAACGGTGCAGTAGAGAGCCGCCAGTCTCCAGAGATCCTGCTCGGTAGCAGAAGGGAAGACAAAATTCCATGCGAAAAGATGAATTGAGCCGAATGAAACACCGCCGAGAAGCACCCTAAGTAAAGCAGGTAGTTTCTGCCTTCCCTGTTCAGGCGATAACAACCTGAAGAAAAGCACAACTTCCCAACGCGGTCGACTGTCTTGGCTCTGATCCATCGTTGACGCTGCAAGACCGGAAGCTTCGAAGACTCGCTCACCCTCGCCCCTAAACTGCATGATTGTGATGGGAACCTGAACCTTTTTTGGCTTGTTCCAGGTGAGCAAGTACATCCAGAAGGCACACGAGGCAAAAGCCAATGCGGAGACTTCCAATTGGGTCACTTCAAGGCTCGCTTTAAGCCGCGCAGACGTCTGAAATCCCATCCACAGAATCTGCAAGACCGTGATCGATCGTAACAGCCAGTCTGCTTTCGATCGGTCTTCGAGCTCCTCTTTGGTAATATCCGGCAGTTGAGAAATGAGACCCGCTTCCCGAAGCCGCAAGATGTGCATGGACTTGAGGGAGTAACCAGAACTTAACTGTGCAATAGAATTTCGGACCGGAAGAGGCACAGGCGTGTGGCTGGAATCAATGTTCGATGATGATGTTAAGGTCTGCATGCTGGCTCTTCTTCGAGAAGCTGAAGAGGAATTAGAAAGATCATCGTCATTGGTGTTCAATTCACGCAGTATTGTCTGAGTTTCGTGTGGCGGTGCGAGACGCGTTCCGAGTGGTCTTCGTCCAGGTGATGCCGAATTCAGCCTCATCACAAAGCCTCCCATGTTAGCAAAAAAAGAATGAGCGATTGTCCACTCTACTCCATCCTCTTGGGCGAGTGCTTGCAGGCGGTCGAAGTTATGCTTTGCTTCCCAAAGTTCATATCCATATTTTACAAGAAGCACCTCGGGCGCCAGAATCGTAATCACGAAGCAGAGGATTTGAGGTGTGTACTTGGCTTTCCAGCATTCGATGGTGCCCTTGTAACCACGCTCGAAGTTTTCGCGCGGCCAGGGAACGTCCGGGTGCTGAACGGTCCAGGTGCAGGAGAAAATTGTGAAAAGACAGGACCAGAGAATAGTCAAGGTACCGCGGGTATTCGGGGAGGAAACATAGTTCACTGGCTCGGTGGGAAGGGTACAGTTTGTATCGAACTGGGTGAATGCAGAGGTCAAGGTGCAAAAAAGACTGAGAATAAAGAAAAGCATTGTGTTTGGTATAAATGCGAGAGTTTGGGAGAGGTGAATGGATGCGAAATTCGGATAACGATTGATGAACCTAGCCTGGGAATAGGACAGGGGAATCTCGCCTGGATATATGATAGACAGGGCTATGCCAAATAATACCATAACCCTGGAAAGGCTGCTTTAATGACTCAATCAGTCACACTATTGGGAAATTATACGCGACAAAAGTACGTAGAGCTAGCTGCTCGTCTTGTCTCAAACAAGAGTGTTGACATAGTAGTCACCCAGAAGAGCTTTTCCAGCAGGGTAGACTCCTGACGATAGATCAACAGCAGTTGCGCGAGGTCCACAGTTCGGCATCTCTACAGCTGGACTGACCTGGGTGCCATCATCGGTAGCCTGAGTCTAATTACCATGTCGACTGGCCAATCCTGGCACATACTTCATGGTTCACTCCTCTGACAGAACCGGATCAAACTCTGCGAGCCAGCGATTGGTTGGCGAAGAGTGAATCTAGAGTCTCACTCCCAAGGAAGAACATTTGTCGAACTCTAAGTACTCCGTCCATCGGCATGGCAATGGGTGACTTCCTCTTCCCCCCCCCCCCCTTTACTCTCCTTTCCTGGAATCCGAATGAATGCAAGTTGAAGAACACTCTGGAATAACCTTGTCCCATCACCATGCCCGACATGATTGTTATAAGCAAGAAAACCTCTTCACTGTATGAGATGTCGGAGGCTATATGTCTAATAGCCTTTGAATCTACCACACTGAAAAGTAAAAATTCTGATATCGTTTCAACTACATTCAGCTAGGACAAGACATGGCTATTTTGAGTCTGCGAGGTTCATCCGTGGCGGTCAAGTTAATTCATTACTTGTTGTGGTCTGAGACTGTAGGCGTTCAAATGTGCGAGACGATTGTCAGTCTTCAGACGCATCCTGTATCCGTGTCTCAGAAATGAAAGAAGAAGAAAAAAACAAAAAACACCAGGCTGTATGTGGTGTGTATGTTGAGGTCAACATAACCCACAGTATAATGCTAGGCTATGGTGTCGAGCAATTAATTGATCTTAAACATGAATCTTTCTTTGCCTATGTTTCTTCATCTGAGCTGTCACTGCATACTTTGGTAAGTTTGTATGTCTCACTTACGCACACAGATCCGCTGGCAATATTTTTGTATTGGCTTATTTGCGCACCCAGAGTTTCTGAACGTCGCTAAAATTAGCTATCGAAGCAACCATAATCAAATCAGTGCTCTGCTGATGAGTTCTGTAAGGAACCAAAGGGTATTATTGAAAATAAAATCGAGACTAGGTTGAACTAGCAACAGGGATCCTGTCACAGCCACCATGACAGTTTGTGTTATGACCTCAAGATACACTATTGGGAATCTGGGTTTGGGTGGGCGAAATCCCTCACATCGTGTCATGGGAATATTCACCAGACAGACAATCCGACCCGTTGCCCGGCCATGAAAGCATGTCGCTCGTCCCAATTGTTCATCCTTTACCGTTGTTATGAGCATACCAATGCCGGCGCTGAAAGGAGGGCGTATGCAAACATAAAACAGCGGCTTTGTCACGAAACCATTGCCTTTGTGTGGTTATACACCAAAGAAGCACTCGCTGCCCGACAATGGCGACAGATTCCTTTTTCTTTGCATTTGAACGAACCCTCTGCCTATAAAAGGGGCGTGTCCAGCGCTCAACATCGAGCCCCATCTCGACCATCCCAATATCCTCACCCTACATCTCTTCCCCCGATAGGAATCTCCCGCCCCTTAACCTGAGGTATCTGACTCTAACTCTAACAGGCCCATCTCCCAAGGACCCAAAATGTTCCGGCCCGACTTCTACTCCTCGCGCCAAGAAGCCCTCGTCCGACAGTTCGCGCATACCCTCTCCTCGACCGCCACGGGCCGTTTCTTTGTCCACATGTGCCATGAGCTCGACGCCGGGAAGTCCCTGGACTGGGATAAAGCCGCGGGGGAGCTCGGGGTGACGTTTCGGGGGATGCGGGCGCGGGCCGTGAGGCCCCTCGTGCCGCGGTACGCCGGGCTGGTCTACGACGGCTACGACGGAGCGGTCCGGCTCTTCATCGAGCCGGCCACAGACGACGAGGACCCGGTTCCCTTCACGCGCGACGGACGAGTCGAGTTCCACGTTCAGGATGAGAGCGATCGCGCGATCATTTTGGAGTGGGCGGCGAGCTTGCCGGCGTGTGTGAGTTCTGCTGCTGCTGCTGCTGCTTCTGGGGTGGGGCTAGAGACGAAGCTCGTGCTGTATACGAGGACGGCGCCGACGGTGAGGCATTTTGGGAGTCGCTGGGCTACCTGGTTTCATTATGCTGAAAGGGTTCCTGTCGCTGATGGGGAGGTTGAGGTGGAGGAGCCCTGAGGCGAGGTCGTCGAGCTCTTAGGGGTTTGGGTTTGTCTGGTTTGCAATAACCTGGTAGGTAGGGTTTGCAACTCTGTGAGGGGCTGAACAATGGCGAACGAACGATGACTGTTTGAGCTCTTTGTGCAAAATTAGGTAGTTACCTTACCTAGTGACTAGGTAGTTAGGTTTTTACTTCGTAAACAATACGATCGGTCCTTCCAAGGAGGAGTCACATGACTTGCGCTTCCCCGGATGGCGGAGGAGGGTCTGGGAGCCTGGGCGATCCAAGTTCCCCCCCCCCCCCCCCCCCCCCCCCCCCGTTCTGCGCGCCCCCCCCCACCACACCAACCCTGTTTTTTTTTTTTTTTTATAAGAAATACCCCAAAAG
>WOUI01000125.1:0-88402 GCA_012184565.1 Aspergillus floridensis
TTAGGGGGTGGTGTGGGTGGTATGATGGGGGGAGGTGGGGGGCGGGGGTGGTGGTGGGGGGGGTGGTGGGTTGGGGTGGGGGGGGGGGGGGGGGGGGGGGGAACATTGCGTTTTGTGTATATACTATTTTGGGTAGAGTATACTCGTGGATTGGATAGGCGAGGGATGTGTGTGCGTGTGTGTGGAATTTGCAGAGAAGGTGTATACTCCCCATAGAATGACAAGAGAGCCTGACTAATATTACCAGGTACATAAATACAAGCATTTCAAGCGCAACGCAGGTACCTGCTTTGCACCCCGAGCTTTTTTGTTTGTGTTTGAGGAGGGGGGGAGGGGGGCTTATCTACGGTAAGTTATGTAGGTTATCGTGTCACCTAGGCTTACAGCACAGTAGAACTACCGTAGAGCTGAACAACTGGGGATACGCCTGCTGGTGCACGCGCCCCCAAGCCTCAGACTCAGACTCAGACTCAACCAAAAGAACGGGGAGGGGATAGAGAACGAAGTACAGCGCAACTTGGTGGTCCATTCAACCCCCGCTTTCTTGGTATACTCCCTCCATGCGATAAGAACTTCTGCCTTGTTGTCCCTTGAAGGAGGGGGGGGGGGGGAAGGGGGAAACCAGAATCGCCGTTCTCGGCCGATGGATGACAGAAAGAAGAGGGGGGAATAGGTTAATCTAGAAGTGGAGGGAGGGAGAGGAAGCAGTATACAGGTTGATGCATTGGCAATCCCTGCTCAATCTGAAACCACTTGATTATGCCATCAAGTCAGAAGGATGAGGGGGTGGCCGGTGGGCAGTCGTTCGGTTGGTACGGGGTACGGAGTACCGTACCTTGAGTTTCCTTCGCCCCGGTAATGAGTACCGAGCGACATGGTGGGAAAAATAATCTCTATTGATAACCTATTCATCGACTTCATTACAATACCTACTTTTGGTCGAATCTCCCATCCACTAGCTAGTTGCTTTGTGACCCGACTGACCGGGCACCCCCCTCAGCTGTCCGATTGTCCCTCCCCTCCCCTCCCCCTCTCTCTTCCTTGGTAGGACGACCACCTCAACCACAATCGAAATCCAGGATCATCTTGGCAAAAGGGGCAAAAGGGTCCTGGGAAAAACCTGATTGAGCTAGCTTCTGCCCCTCAGTGGCGGGTGGGCGCCCGCGTGTGTGTGCGTTCTGGCAGTGGGTGGGTGTGTGTGTGTGTGGAGGAGGCGATGTGTGCGTTTACTTCCACCTTTAAGTTGTTGGTGTGGGAGGGGCAACAGAAGTTTGATTCGGTAGTCAATTCTGCAGGTGGGAAGTTTAGTCTGCACACCTTATGTTTTTCTGTTCTGTTTGGGCGGCAAGGGTAATCAGCTACTGCTGAGGTACGGAGTACTAACTTATACAAGGTAGCTTCAGTATCCGTACGCTGGCACAGTGCAATTGTTCTCGGATGAGATAAATGATTAAATTCTATTTTCCCTCAAATCTATGTACAGTACTCCTCCTCATACATTGTGGTGATTCTCCCCTCCCGCCGTGATTGATCTAGTGGATGACGAGCTTGCGCTTATTGGTCTGTGGGAGTGCCACGTCGATCATCCAAACACGGGGGGATTCCTGCTAACTGTACTTAGTCTTGGAGCTAGTCGGGGCTACCTAATCAATCTGATCAATTTAGCCGTGTGTGTGAACTGTTCGGCGTGGTTGCTGTACTGTGTAGTTGGGGTGGTGTTCTCCGGTACTGCCAAGGTCGTGTGGCTTTTGAAGGTGATGATAGAAATGGGTGAGCTTCTATGCAGATTAATTTGAGATAAAAATGGGTTGATCTCTGCGGAAAATGCGATATCAGCACAAGTACAATCATTTTTTTTTTGAAGCGCTGTCCTCTGTATGTACTTGGTTCAAGTCTATACCGGGGTCTGCTATAGATGCTGCTTTATATAGAGAGTGGCCTGCTATCTGTGCAGTGGTTATCATGACATAGAGTCGTCTACTGAAGCGAATCATTGCATCAGAATAGATATGGGGAAGCTTGACTACGTTGAATTGATCAAGGGTCTGGCAAGTGAGGGGTCGTGAGGAGTCGATCCCAGAGGTGATGCATAGATATCTACTACTCATGCTCGTACTTCGCCGTAGCACAGTAAGTAGTTTGCGACTTGATAAGATGTTATACCAGCGAATCGCGAGTCGCATTGGAAACCGGGCGGGAGCTAACGCGTTAGTCACATTCGCCTTGAGAACACGCACAAGTCTCCTGGATCAAGCAATTGGATATGGAGAAAGTACTAGTGAGTCGCGGGGCAGGGCCTGGGGTCGACCGAACCAGTCATTGCCACCACTCCCAGGAGGTACAGTACATACGTCAGTAGTGCCTAGCTATCTGGTGGGGGTGAATCTGAGCTAAAAACCCATCGAGGAGACCTTGCTTCATCATCCTGACATACATGCAGACCTACCGACAAATATACTAGGCTTGAGCAGCTCAGAACAGGCCTGACATGGTTTGCTTTGATCCGGTTCAGTCCCCTACTGAAAACAGCGGGCAGGTCGTAGGGCCTAGACGTACCAAGTACAGAGCAGGACTAACCAGGAAAGGGGACAGACAATCTACCTGAGAAACCCTCAACGCCCACGATCTGAGTCAAAACGTCAAAGCGGAAAGACTAATGCATCCTTTGCATTGTCTTCGTCCTTCTAGACGAGCGTGACAGCCAGCACGATTCGCGACACGCCAGAAAGGCAAAGCGGGATCCTGCGGCGTAGCGCGGTATGTTATCTGACCGGGGGAGGGGAAGCAGTTTGTACTTGACTCTCCTCAATCCAGACTACATACCCCTCACGGAGTAGGGTGCTGGTAGATTTGATCCTACAACCCCGAGTTTATTGGAGCTAAAGAAGCACATCATAACCCAGCAAGTGGCGCAAGATAGACTTGCGTGTTTGAGATACAGTTCTCGCGAGATGTCATAGACAGGAAGAAGCTTCCAGTGCTTCCCGTGCCGTTTGCAGTTTGGGGCGATCCCGGCGGAGGGTGGCAAGCAGGTAGACAGTAAGTGGTAAGTAAGTGGGGAGCAATTGTCTTCTGGGTTCTTCTATTTTTGAGTTTGCTCCAGGTCTTTCAATGAGTTTTAACATCCTCATTCCAGTCGCTCCTGACCAGCAAATCTTGGTCAGGCGTGAAGGTGTGAAGTTTGAAGGAAGTCCCGGATATGGCGAGGATGTCTAGATCATTGGTAAAAGGGAGGGGCTTGACAGCTCCTGTCGCTGGTGGCCAGGAACATGCTTTTCCGACGACCTGATCGATCATGAATCTTAAATTTAGAGTAGATGATGACGACGATAGTGACGACGAGATCGATGAAGATGCTGCTGCTGCTGCTGTTGCTGCTGTGTTGTTGCTGGGCGGGTTAGAAATCTGGGGAGTGCACATGGGAAGGTAACATTGTGGGGAGGAAAGAAAGTACTAAGTAGGTCATGACTTTATTCTGGAAGTCACGGCAAGGTACCGATTGTGTTGGTGGTCTGCGCTGTTCTAGCCCGCTGGAGATCTTTTTTTTTTTGAGTAGCATGCATTGCCATAGTAGTATTTTGAGGGAGATGGAAATGTCATGAATCGAAACTGCTACCTGCGAGAAGAACTCATTCCATGTAAGGTACTGCAGAGTTCGGCCCCGGAAGATTGCACCTGACTGCAGGAGTGGAATGGCCGGAACTGAACTTAGGTTCCTGTGTGACCTTCTGTTCGTATTCTATGCTGAAGCTCACCCCTCGCTACTCCTCTTGGGGCTGATTGATATTGGCTCCTTGTCAGGCCTGTGGGTTGGATTACTCAATAGCAATCACTGTCACCTATATTGCAGCCTGCAACAACATCTCACAACAGCCTCTATTTTTTTTTTTCTTAATTTTAGCTAGTACATACATACGTATGAGTACAATACCTTTCGCTGCTAGTGTCACTACTACGTACATAGAGCACTTCGAGTATATCGCCCTGATGCCGAGAGTGGAACCGTAAGGAGTCAAGTCAGCCTGGTTATGGTTCGGTTCCCGAAAGCAGCTGCTCCCCACCTCCCCGAGCTCTCCGAACTGCTAATGTGTCACGGGTTGCCAGCTTTCTTTCCCCTCCTCCTTGTCTCTGAGCAAACTAGCATACAGGCATACACTCCCAGTAATCAGGTTCGGATCACTGTAGCGAAGCGACAAGGTTCTGAAGAAAGCCAAAATCAATAAAATCAATGGTAAGGAGGGAGCCAACTACTTGCTCTACCCACCTTTTTGTCTTGATGGCCAAAGTTACCTGAGGTACGGGGGACAAAGGGGGCCACCCCCGGCTCGTCCCAAGTGGTTAACGTCACTGAAGGTTGTGGTCCATGGGTCTCTGCCAGCACTTTTCCGGTCAGCCCTGGAACCCAAGCGATCCAAGCTAGCTGGTTCCAATCCATGAAATCATGCCAACCATAATCCTACGAGTCAATCCCTGAGACACAGGAAATAGCAGCCGATCGGATGCCTCTGCGCTGCCTTGCCCCACCTCGCCGCCTGAACGTACCTGGTGCCTCAACAAGACGGAGAGCAGCCAGTATATGATGGGCTTGGTTGTTTAGTCGAGGACCCTTTGATGGAGAGAGGGACCACGGTTGCCGAGACCAAGAACTTGAGTCGAGAGTCGAGACTGATCTCTTTTTCCTTTCGTTCCTCTCCAGTCAGTCAGTCAGTCTCACACACAGACACACACTCTGTCTAGTCTTGTTGATCAAGATGAGGAAATCCGAAAGAAAAAAAAATAATGTTTCAAACCCATTCACCAGAGGAAGACTAACCGGTCAGTTCCTCATCTCCTCTCATCACTTACCCTTATCCAGTTCTATCGAGTGGTTCAGATTGAGGGAGTGGGGTGGGCAAGGATTGCCATGGGGGGAGGTAATACTTACAATACGCGCCGGTATGAAACCCGTCTCAGGAACCCAGCGCTTAGTTACAAGGATATACTTCCTTCGTGCTGAACCCCCAACATAGCACTCTTGTCTGATTGAAATGAAATTCCCAGTTGCAGTCGAAGTATTGTACATCTAGATACTCCCTCCCTCGCACTGCCCAATGTTCTAAAACATCCAAGGCTCGATGAGGCCAAGAGGAGACCAAGAGTGGCCCATGAATTCATCCTAGCTGGAGAGAACTCCACCGGGTATGCAGTCGATGATTCGTGTCGGTCGGTCCGGACCAAGTCGTCAGTACCTGGGGCTAGAGAGGCTTTCACCTATCAAAACGTCAGTACACTATCCAGTAGCGCAGTCCTTCTCGCCCCTCAAGGGTGAGTTGATTCGCCTGAACCTAATATGTAGACGAAATCATCATCATCTGGATTTGGTGATCTTCGTCGCGTTTTCCAATTCATTCCATACATAGAACGTGGCAGGCGATGAAGTGTTGAGGAACGGGTGCCATCCGACCGGGACGAATTGCTGAATATTAGAAGTATGTATGTTCAATGGATGATGAAGGCACTGTACGTACAACATGCAGTACAATTCATCGGTCTGCATACATTTACCGGGTAGTATACCTAGTCAGGTAAGCTTGAGAGAACACCTGTACTGCGACGACCCTTTCCTTTCTTCTCTCCTCCACAAAGTATACTTCCCTTCCCATACTTCTCCGTCCATGGTTCCCTTTCCCCTCTCCTGCCCCTCGTTTCGCCGCAGTCGACCGTTGTTTCCGATAAGCCTCCCAGTCTCCCAGTTGCTATCCTCCTGTAAGGTGCCTTCTGGCCCTGAGGTGGTCCTGAAGTGGTCCTGAGGTGATCATCCTGAGGTGGTCCTGACGCCCGGTACTATCGTCGTCACCATTCATCTGTTCGGCCTGGCCTGAGTGGGTTGCCGTCATTCTCACTCGGGTTACTGGCAGGCTACTCGCCGTACTCAGTACTTGTATGCATCTCTTCGCCCGTCCCTTCCTCTGCCGTCTCCGCTGGCTTGACTTGTTTCTCGTCTGGTCTCGAGTTTCGGATTGATCAGCCTCCTCTTACCCTCCTACCTCCCCCCTTCCAATTGCTCACATCATCTATCCTTTCTTTCTTTCTCTCTTCACTCATCCTTCACTCGTCCTCTTCTTCCTTCCACTCCCTCCCATCCGCTCCTCCTGTGAATAACCGTATCTATTCTTCTTCTTCCATCCGATCCTACTATTCATCCTCCCTTAACTGGTTTGACCTGCATTACTCGTCTTCTTTCAACCTTCCTTTGGGATCTTCCCCGCATACCTTTCCCGAGAGCTAGCGAACCACCGAGTTTCGTGGCCCTGGTGCCTGTACATCCTCGCCTAGTAGACCTCAAATCTGTTGTGGGTCTGGGTTCTCCTGCCAATATAATCGGGCGTCCCTTTTTAACTAAACAGAAGAGGGAAGAAAGAAGAAGGAAAGAAGAACAAGAAAAAAAACCAAAAAGGATCTCCCTTTTCCCAACCAAACCCTCTCAAACGGGTCACATTGAAGCGATCATCTTATATTCGAGCTGGCCTAGGATCCGATTTGACCTGTCTCTTGACCTATATATCTTATTTTGGCTGATTTGCTCTCCCCGGACGATCCGTAAACCAGGGGCTTTCCGATCGGTTTACGATTCCTCCGATTTTTATTCCACTCTAGTCCAGGTCTTGGCTGGGTCGGTGTCTTGACTGTCCTGACTGTCATACCTACTCATACCTTGACCTTTACCCTTACCCTTACCCAGGACCCATTGACTCTTACTTACCTATTACCCACACCACCACCACCACCACTGCACTACCACCACTGCACCACCACCACCACCACCACCAACTCCCC
Organism: Aspergillus floridensis; assembly: GCA_012184565.1. NCBI lineage: Eukaryota > Fungi > Ascomycota > Eurotiomycetes > Eurotiales > Aspergillaceae > Aspergillus > Aspergillus floridensis. The sequence goes on from WOUI01000125.1 coordinate 6,817, forward strand.
CCAACAACAATCTTTCAGGACTCGACACCAAACGGGAAACTCTCGCTCGAGTCCGCCGCCGCCGCCAACTTGAACCTTACACCATTTATCTCTTACCACTGACCACTGACACTGATAACTCACCACCAAACCACTCTCAGTACTCAGCCTCTCTCTCTCACCTCTCTCACTCTCTCCCTCTTTCTTCTTCCAACTCTTCTCATCCCATCGCTATCTTTTCACTTTCCACTTCCTCCTCCTCTTCCTCAGTCCCTCTCTTCCTTCCTCCCCGTCTTTCGGCCTACCTACCTACCCCATCTACCCGTGACTGAGTGCCCGCTGCCTTTTCCTGGTCAGGCCGATCTGTAAGCGATGCGTTCTTGCACCTAATGGTCGTTCCTTTCCATCTATCGTGTACCACCTGGCTACCCTTGCTTCGCCATCGCCGTCGGGCATTCGGTTAAACAAGTCATCGCCATCATCCTTCTCTGAACATTCCTTACTCTCTCACCCCTCGCTCGGTTTTTGGGAGGCAAGTGAATTTTTCTTCATTCCGGTGTAAGTCCTTCTGCTTGTTTTTCTTTCTTTCTTTCTTTCTTTTTTTTTTTTTTCCTGTTCTATTTTTCGTCCTCCGGACTAGCTCGGTTTCTCACCGACCGCACCCCTCGGTCCCTCTTTCCCCCCATGATGTTTCAGTTACCGCATATTGAGAGGCGAAAATTCATGGAACAAACAACATAAATTACACCTGAGAGTAACGTGGATTACATGCTTACCTTAACTGCGCAATGATGTCTAGGACCACTTTGCACCGTGCGATCGACACCGCGTTTTTGACATTTTGAAACCCACCCTCATTCCTCTCCCTTGAAACCGATCGAGTTTGTGTGTCGACCGTCATCCCACCATTTCTGTTATCGACGACAGTACATAGCTGTGGGCCCAATCCACAGTCGTCTTCCTACCAATATGTCTTCATTCTTACCTGTCAATACTATGTCCACCTCACAAGATCGAGTCATGGAGGACGCGACGGCATCATCCACCCCTCGCCCTCATCCCAGCTCCGACGCTGCATCATCTTTAGGCACCAAGACGGACGAGAGCACTCCGCGGAATGTAAATATCAACGATGACTCCACCCGCCCGATAGACTCGCAAACCAGCGCATCGTTAACGTCAGATGAGCTCGTACATGGAGATTCGGACGGGGAACGTGAAGTCTCTGACAACGAGGACAACAAGGACAATGCTCCCCCATCGAAGAAGAAAAAGGGACAACGCTTCTACTGCACTGATTTCCCACCATGCAACTTGAGTTTTACACGGAGTGAGCATCTGGCACGGCACATCCGGAAACATACCGGCGAACGCCCGTTTCAATGTCACTGCTCCCGCCGCTTTTCTCGACTGGACAACCTGCGCCAACATGCCCAAACCGTGCACGTTAACGAGGAAATTCCAGGAGACTCGCTGGCGGCGACAGGGACCAGATTCCAGCGACAAATTCGAACAGATCGCGTGCGTCCCCAGGGTCGCGCGAGAGCGGGTACGGCGGGCAGTCAAGGTACTCATAGTAGGGGCCATAGCAGAAACCTTTCTGCCTCGAGCATCACCTCCACTGCATCGACATTCAGTCAACCGCAGGAGCTCCGCCGACGGCCTGCGCCGTTGATGATGGCAAATGACCGAGCGCGATTGATGGATACGTTGGATGCTCCCAGCACCCCTCCGGGGCGGGGCCTGCCAGGACCGCAGGCCAGTGGCTCCCCTTACACACCTTCACACCATGTCTTTGCGGCGGGGCCTCATGGTAGCCCTCACATTGCTTCGCCAATGTCTACAGTGTCACAGGCCTCGGGATTCTGGGAGGGCAAGACAGCCGCTCGTCGATTGTCTGTGCCATCAGGCGCAAACCCATTCGCATCGCAGCCTGCCAACGTCTATCCTCCAGGTTATGCTCCACCCCCCCCGTACGTTGCGCACGGCGGAGTGTATGCCAGCCCCGTTAGCACTAATTACTCCCTGTCTCGCGATGAGATGAATCACGGAGCTTCGGACGCCGATCTACGCAGAAGGACATGGCACCCCTCGACCTGGTCTGCCGTTCCTCGGCCAGCCACCAGTGGCCTAAGTAACTACCAGACCCCCGAAGTGTTCCACCCATCGGCGAAAACCAATGGGTCGGCGGAGCAGCCTCCGCGACTGCCAGGTATTGAGAGTTTTGATAAGGTGGTGGCTCACCGACCGCTGACCCCGCCCGTTCGACGACCGAGTCCCATGCAAATGGATAATCCGACCAAGCAACCGCCGAACTACAACTTTGGAGGAGGATTTAATTACACGCAACCGGCCAGCCGACCAGCGCCGCCAATCTCGGGTCCCGGTCATCGACGGGGTCACGTCTCTTGGGATATGTCACTGCACACAAACCTAACCGGACTTCACATCCGAGACAAACCATCACAGCGAGATTCCGCAAACTGGAGCCAGCAAACCATTGCCGAACTCCAGAATGTTGGTTCCCGGCCATCCTCGTCTTATCAGCAACAACTGCAGGAATCTCGTGGACATGGCCATGCTCCGTCATTCAGCAGTGTTACCATGAGTACTCAGGCGACGCGAACGTCACCCGAAGATTCCAGCAGCAGCGAAGGAGTCCATACCCCGTCTACTGCATCTTTGGAATACCATCCCGCAATTGTGCATAACAATGGATATGTGGAGCAGCATCACCCGCCTTTTGCGCCTGAAACATCTCAAACAGTACGCACACGTTACCAGAATCAACGATGAGGGCCAGATCACTGATTGGAATGCAGGCTTGCCCCCCTCTAGCCCCCCAACCTGATAGCCACTACGGCAAACGTGACGTTCGGTCCGATTTCCTTCCTCATTCGCTTCGGGAACCTGGAATGGGTCGACTGGAAGCGCTCGTCGCTGTCGCCACCAGCGAGAACAAAAGCGCCACGAAGCTCTTTATCTGAACGGCCTCTGAATGGGAATGGTGCCTGTGCTTTACGAGTATTTTCCTATTTTCATCCGGTGATCACGTCCTGAGCGATCCCGCATCCGAAACCGACCTTGCTCGGGCTCGCCGCTCTTTCTCTTTACATCTGTTTTGAGCGGGAGTTGTATAGTACGAGGCATTGGCCTCTTGTCATGGGTTTCCTCGACCTTTTCTTTGTTTTGGATATAGCCGCGGAGTTCTAGAACCTGGACCTCTCTCGTATACTCGGAGCTGCACGCACCGCTCGGCTGCGGGAATCTTTATGAAGTGATGAATGATGAAATAATGCATCGGTGGGTTGGAACTGGGACTTTCGCAATTCCTACTTTTATCTTGTTCGGAGTCTTTCCTCTCTCTCTCTCTCTCTCTTTCTCTGTTTCTGCATGTTCTGGCGTTCTCCCTCTTTGTCCTTCCGGAACGGAATACTGTCCATAGTGCATGAAGATACCCCCCCGGCCTTGATCTCGAGCGACTGCAACGAGATCACGGAAGGAGTTTCCTACTCTGGTCGTGGTGTGGCTTCGATTGTTCGTTTGACGCTGTCTATACCGAGGTTTATCTGCTTCTTTCGGTGGTGGTCATGATGTGAATTGCTGCAGCTGGCCATCATGTTTTAGTATGTCATTTTCTTGGCGACTGTGGGGCTTTGACGCTCTATGTCTTTGGATTTTGTTCCCTTTTTTTTTTTCCTGCTTTGCAAGGGGTTCAGCAATTAGTTGCGGGTTACAGTAATTGAGCCAATACCAGAACGAAACCAATTTAGATGCAATGATGCCAAGACCAAGACCTGGACCTGGACCCGAAGGGGGGAGGGGATAATCAGCCACAGAATAAGTGAGTTACTCATAATTTCCCCTGCAGCTTGAAGCTGGCTAAATTAGGAGGCCGGACCCATCATGACGTTGTCGAGTCGAGTCTCCACGATCTCCGTAACGTCAAACCCACGGGTTAAGGTACCTTTTCCTGGTGACAGACCTTGTCAGCCAGATCACCATGGAACAAGCCCCAGTGGATGATGATGACTCTCAGGTGACGTAGTATCGGCCGATGGCTGCCGCACCCGACTCGGCGTCTTCCTCCACTGTTGGAGGAGTACGTGTCCTGAAGCTTGTAGAATGAAAAGAGGGTTTGCAATGAATTTGTTCACTTGAGTTATGTAGTAGTAAAGTGAAGACTAAACCTGGTAGACATGCAAACCCTTCAAATTCAGCTGTTGTATAAATAAAAGCAGGTAGCAAACAACCCGAGGCTTCCCCGCACAGGAAGCACAGTACGTGCAGCCTATGAATAGATGGGAAGGCTCCTAGTAGTGAGTGCCTTGAGTGCCTCGTAAGAGAGAAAACCGACTAAGCAATGTTAGTCCCCGAACCCAGCCCAGCCCGGCCCAGTCCACAACCACAACCACAACCATGACAACGACGTCATACCCTGTGATCCCAACCCGCTTGCGCCAGCAACCACGGACTTGGAGGGAACAAACAGCCAAGATTCCCCGTAGCACACGACGACTATATAATACTACTCCTCATCGCACTGGAACCTGAATAGCTCACATTTTCTTCACTCAACAAACTCCGCGCATTCCAGGAACACACATAACCAAACCAAACCTAACCAAACCAACCAACCAGCTTTTTCTACCACCCCGCTTCCCAACTACCTACACAAATCTTATCACAATGGCTCAGAGTCGCACTGGAGTTTACGCCGCTGTTGCCGCCCTCGGTCTGGGTGGTTACTACCTCTACCGCGCCGGTGGTGACCCCAAGGGTGCTACGCAGGAGGTTAAGCGTAAGTTTCTGCCGTTGTCTGCGCTGTCTCGATGATACACAGTTACGAACGTTAACGCCAATCTCTATAGACGATGCCCACCTTGCACGCTTGAACGCCCCCACGGGTAACCAGGCCGAGAAGGCCGGAGAGAAGGCCGCGTATGAGGCTCGCTTGAACGTTGATCAGGCGGTACGTTTAAACCCCTCCCCTCCCCTCCCTTCCCTCTCTTCCCCCCTCCGACCTCAGCTCCTCATATATTCCAATGAGAAACTTGCAACTCGCGCTGACATTTTGTTTCCCCGGGGATATAGGTCGACTCCGCTCGCGCCGAGGCCAAGAACCAAGCCAGCCGCCTGGACCAGATCCGCCAGGACACCACCGCCGAGCTGAAGTCGGGCGCCGAGAAGATCGAGTCCAAGGTCGAGGAGAAGGCCTCCGAGGCCAAGGGTGCCTTGTCGGGATGGTTCGGCAAGAAATAGACTTTTCTTTGGTTGCCCACGAGCAGACCGACCGACCGCTTCGAAACACATTCGCGTGTGTGAGTGACTTGAGTTGAGTTGAGTTGAGTTGTGTCTGATGCCTCCTGGAACTATCCTTCTTGCTGTCTGGTTGTGTCTCTTTTCTTCCTCATTTCACGGCGGGAGTTGAGTTGATTCCTTTTGCGATCTGATTTTTGTTTTTGAAAAACCTCACGTTTGTGTTTCCTGAAGGAAGAAAAAGTGAGGGGATTGCATATGCTTGGCTGGGCCTTGCGTGTGTTTCATTTTTTTCTTTCTCTTGCTGTTATCTTTGTCGTCGTCGTCCGACGACGACGGATGATGGATGATTTTATTACCGTGATGATGGGTTCGAGGAGGTTTATGATTGATACTATACTCGAGTCGGTTCAATAATATCAATTTCCCAATTATCTTTTACCTTCTTCACGGCCATTGACTTGTCGGATATTGCATACTTGAACTTCGCTGGGGCGCAACTGGAGCCAGCGCCGCAGAGGAGCACTGAGCACTAACTAGTTCTGCGACGGGATGCCATCACCAGGTACCTTAGAATTAGGACTATCAGAAAGGCTTAGACTGCATCAGGGTAAATCGCATTCTTGTGTGGATCAGACAAGAAAGGGCTTCGATGTGGAGTAGATGAGAGCCACTTTGCCCGCGGTATGCTACATTCCCAATGCATGATTACTGTAGTGACGGGTTGCCGTGCATTATGAATGGTGGAGCAGGAAATCTATACTAGAATTGAAACAAATTGATATATAACATTCAGAGCGCATTTCTTTTCCTCGGAGAAATCACCTTAAGGTTGCTTTCATTTTACCCCTGCTGATCATGGCCGCAGTGGGATCCTAATGTTACCGCATTCGGCCGCGACGCCTCCAGAAACACGCGACCCGCGTCGACGCGCTCCACCCGGGAAAAAAGCATCCAAGCGCCCTCACTCACAAAAGGGACTAAAATATACACCCCCAATTTTCCCTCGCCCGTCAAACAGACTTCCCCAGATATCCCCCTCCATGAACCCACTTTCCACCAACTACCTTTTAGCATATTACTGTTGTGCATTCCTACCTGCCTGATATTTCCATGTTTGCATAATAGCAACTTCCTATCTTCCTTACCTCTTACTTCCTTCCTTCCATCCTCCTCTGCAAAGGAAACCGCGATGCCGCGCACCTCCGCCAGACTGGCCGCCCTTCCCCGGGGTCAGGCCGGCATTCAGACCTTTGCAAGAGCGACCAAGCCCGGCGTCACCACTCCTCAATCGCTCGCGGACACTAAGAAGCAACTACAGCAGCAGCAGCTACCCCTGCCGTCCACGACGAAAAGCACGACCTCCCCCACCACCGCCCGCCTTCCAATCTCACCGTCCAAGAAGCGGAAGCTGCACGAACTGCAAAACGTCACCTGTGGCGGTGGACAACCGACGACGCAAGAGGCAGGCAAGCCCGGCCTTCCTGCCGATGCCAAAGACGTCCCAGAGGCAGCCACTCCCTCCCGGACCCTCCGACTCGGCGAGCTTGCCCTCAATACCCCCCGAAGCGGCCACTACGCGCGCTCCTCTGCCCGCGAAGAAGACGAAGACGACATCCCGACCTCGCCATCCAAGCGGGCAGCTACTCACAGGAGAACGACCTCAGCATCGTTGCCGCGGAAGGCGAGCGTCGTCACCGTAGACACGCGGGTCGTAGAACGTCCTGCCTGCGTGGATGATTTGGTGGCCCTGTACTCGGCATTCCAGAAGGCGGTCTCCATCCATATGATGCACAACGGCGTCAATCGCCCGGCCGACTTGCGGGAACTGCTGCCCAGTATGCAGCGGATCTGGAAGAAGCGGAAGGTGGTGGTCAAGGACCTGCAGCGATTGATCTGGGTGATGGAGCAGGATGATCACTCGACATCGTCGTTCTCGTTCAGAATCGCGAATTATGGGTTGGGCCGGGTGTGCTTGGAAAAACTGGCTGTCGCTGCTGCTGCTGATGGCACGAATTCACCACCCGCTGCAGCACCGGTGCGGAATGATGATAACGGTGAATTGCAGGAACGGTTCGAGCAGACGGTTGATCTGCTCTGGGAAAAGGCGCTGGATGCAGCGGATGGGGATCTGGATAAGGTGGACTTTGTGGGTACGCTGGGCGTATCGGCCATTCATGAGTCGCTGGTTCCCTTCACGACATTCCGGAAAGGTCAGCAGCGATTGCAGGATCTCAAGGGAGGGGTGATCAAGTTGAAGACCGAGAAGCTGCGGGCGGATGGACAGGAGGACTCTGTTCCAGCCAAGTCGCTGGATGCGGCAAGTGCGCGGAAGAAGGGCCTGCTGGAACGGATCAAGGACAAGCAGCTGCGACAGGCGAAGTTGCCGCCCCCGCCCACGAAGGATATGCTCCTCCAACGAGCGGCGGCGGAGCGGGTCGAGGAGGTTGCTGGCGTCCTGGCTCTGCTGAGACCCAGGGGGTATACAGGCAATGGTGCTAAGGCGGTGATGACGGCTCAGCGAACGCCGTTTCGAATGGAGACGATCGTCCAGAACGTCAAGGATTCCTTGCGCAATCCGGTGGCGGATCGAGAGGTCGAGATCTGTCTTGAGATTCTCGCTCGGGAGGATGTTGCGGGCCAATGGGTCAACATTGTGATGGTGAATCAGCTCAGATCGGTGGTGCTCAAATCCTGTGCCGATGTGCAGCCCAAGGAGATAGCGGCCCGAGTTGCGCAGCTGAAGATCGGGTGGGAGCAGGTTGGCGAGGCTCCCCGAAAGTGAAATGATTGTTGGTTGGATTACCCCTCACTCGTTTTGGATGTCGTGATACCTCAATCCGGACTGCCTGGCATGCAGTTCCGGCGTTATGATTGCATTGTTTGAGCATCGCATGTGTCATGTCCTGTATATTAAGCGGCATTTGTTATATACTGCACTACTGGCATAGCCTCATTCTATCGACTAATAGATATACCAATCCTTGATTCCTGTCTTCATACTGTCTGCTCAAATGTCTGGATTATACTACCTAGCCATTGGAACCAATTTCGACGTATATCTGTAGGTGTAGGTAGGCACAAGAACTCACCTCAGTAGATTGGTGAGTGACAGCTAACTTATACAGCGGACCTCGCTGATTGGATAAAAAACCACTTCCCGCCTCCGCGCCGCAACGCGTATGCACGTGATCGCGTTGCCACTGACCGCGTCGCAGCGTTGATCTATCAATTGACCCACGCTCCCTCATCCGCATTTGACCAGACCGTAGCCAACAACAACAGACAAACTGGCTCAGAGCTGAAGTCATCCTTGTCCTCGTTGAGCTTTCTGGCAATATGTCTTCGCGGCCGGATCTCAGGGTAAGTGCTCCAATGCCAATTGATCCGATTTCTCTTCTCCTACCACCCGTGAACACCATCAAACACGACGAAACACCACGCCTCAAGTGCTAATAACTTCTTGTTGAAACAGGTAGACGATGAAGTCGGCTTCATCCGCTTCTACCGCTCCATCTCCTCCAACAACACCAACACCAACACCAATAATAACAATGACACCATCCGCATCTTCGACCGCGGCGACTGGTACTCGGCCCACGGGACGGAGGCCGAATTCATTGCGCGCACGGTCTACAAGACGACCTCGGTACTCCGCAACCTGGGCCGCAGCGAGACGGGCGGCCTCCCCTCGGTGACGATGAGCGTGACGGTGTTCCGCAACTTCCTGCGCGAGGCGCTCTTCCGGCTGAACAAGCGGGTGGAGATCTGGGCGACGGCGGCGGCAGGCGGCGCGCGCGGCCCGGGCTCGTGGAAGCTCGCCAAGCAGGCCAGCCCCGGCAACCTACAGGACGTGGAGGAGGAGCTGGGCAGCGTCGGGGCGCTGAGCCTGGACGCGGCGGCGCCCATCATCCTGGCCGTCAAGATCTCCGCCAAGGCCGGCGAGGCGCGCCACGTCGGGGTGTGCTTCGCGGACGCGAGCGTGCGCGAGCTCGGCGTTAGCGAGTTTTTAGATAATGACGTCTACTCGAACTTCGAGTCCTTGGTCATCCAGCTGGGCGTCAAGGAGTGTCTGGTGCAGATGGACGCCGGGCGCAAGGATGTCGAGCTGGCCAAGATCCGCGCGATCGCGGACAGCTGTGGCATTGCGGTGTCGGAGCGGCCCGCTGGCGATTTTGGGGTGAAGGACATTGATCAGGATTTGACGCGGTTGTTGCGGGATGAGCGGTCCGCGGGGACGCTGCCGCAGACGGAGTTGAAGCTGGCGATGGGCGCCGCCGCCGCGCTGATCAAGTACCTCGGGGTCATGACGGATGCCTCGAATTTCGGGCAGTATCAGCTGTACCAGCATGATCTGTCGCAGTTCATGAAGCTCGATGCGTCGGCCTTGCGTGCACTGAATCTCATGCCCGGTCCGCGGGACGGATCCAAGTCCATGAGTTTGTTCGGCCTGTTGAATCACTGCAAGACTCCCGTGGGCAGCCGGCTGCTGGCGCAGTGGCTGAAGCAGCCGCTCATGGATCGCGCGGAAATCGAGAAGCGGCAGCAGCTGGTGGAGGCCTTTGTGGTGGACACGGAGCTCCGTCAGACAATGCAGGAGGAGCATCTGCGGTCGATCCCTGACTTGTATCGCCTCGCGAAGCGATTTCAGCGCAAGCAGGCCACCCTGGAGGATGTGGTCCGCGTGTACCAGGTTGCGATCCGTCTGCCAGGGATCGTTGCTTCGTTGGAGAACGTGATGGATGAGCAGTACCAAACCCCACTCGAGAAAGAATACACCCTCAAGCTGCGCGGTTTCTCGGATAGCCTGGCCAAGCTGGAGGAGATGGTCGAGACCACCGTGGACTTGGACGCGCTGGAGAACCACGAGTTCATCATTAAGCCAGAGTTTGATGAGAGCTTGCGCATCATCCGCAAGAAGCTGGATAAGCTGCGACATGATATGAACGTAGAGCACCGTCGGGTGGGACGGGATCTGGACCAGGAGGTGGAGAAGAAGCTGTTCATGGAGAACCACCGTGTGCATGGATGGTGCTTCCGGCTCACCCGTAACGAGGCTGGTTGCATCCGGAACAAGAGAGAGTATCAGGAGTGCTCGACGCAGAAGAACGGCGTGTACTTCACCACATCGACAATGCAGGCGCTGCGCCGCGAGCATGACCAGCTTTCGTCCAACTACAACCGCACCCAGACTGGACTGGTCAGTGAGGTGGTCAACGTTGCTGCTTCTTACTGCCCTGTGCTGGAGCAGCTTGCCGGCGTTCTCGCTCATCTTGATGTTGTGGTGAGCTTTGCCCATGCCGCCGTTCATGCCCCGACCCCGTATGTTCGTCCCAAGATGCACCCGCGCGGCACGGGAAATACCATCCTGAAGGAGGCCCGCCATCCCTGCATGGAGATGCAGGATGACATCTCGTTCATCACCAACGATGTGTCCCTGATCCGGGACGAGTCGTCCTTCCTCATCATCACCGGTCCCAACATGGGCGGTAAATCGACCTATATCCGGCAGATCGGAGTCATCGCGCTGATGGCGCAGACGGGATGCTTTGTGCCGTGCAGCGAGGCCGAGCTGACCATCTTCGACTGCATCCTTGCGCGTGTCGGGGCCAGCGACTCGCAACTGAAGGGCGTCTCGACATTTATGGCCGAGATGCTGGAAACCTCCAACATCCTCAAGTCGGCGACCTCCGAGTCCCTGATCATCATCGACGAACTCGGCCGTGGAACGAGCACCTACGACGGGTTCGGTCTGGCGTGGGCGATCTCTGAGCACATCGTCACCGAGATCCGTTGCTTCGGGCTCTTCGCCACCCACTTCCACGAGCTGACAGCCCTGGCGGACCGGTACCCCAAGTCCGCGAAGAACCTGCACGTCGTTGCCTTCATCGGCGATGGGACCGACGGGCAGCAGGCCAAAGACGACGCGAAAGACGCCAAGCGCAACCAGGTCACCCTGCTATACCGGGTGGAGCCCGGCATCTGCGACCAGTCCTTCGGGATCCACGTGGCCGAACTGGTACGCTTCCCCGAGAAGGTGGTCAACATGGCGCGGCAGAAGGCGGACGAGCTGGAGGACTTCACCTCTGCTGGGACCCAAGGCGGCGGCGAGGAGTCAGCCCCGTCCTCCGTCGACAAGTATTCCCAGGAGGAAGTCGAAGAGGGCAGCGCTCTTCTGAAGGAGATGCTGCTCAAATGGAAGGCGGCCGTCGAGGCCCCCGGGACGAACCTCACCGTGGAGGAGAAGCGACAGATCATGCGCGACCTGGTGAAGAGCGATCCCAAGCTGCAAGCGAACAAAGTGTTTCAGAGCATCAAGGCCCTGTAGAACTAAAGATTCTTTCAGGGTCATCGGGAAATGTTTCGGGTATTGATTTCTAGCGGATAGGAGTTACGGAAAATGGGAGTTATCACATTGTAAGTATATATGTTAGGGCTACAATGTTATGGACATTATTGGATTGGTCGAACCGTCTCTTGATCTATCTCGATGTAGTCTGCGCCGGTGCCCTTGTGGCATTTGGCATTGGCCTGTAGGCTGCTAGTATCTTGGTTTAGATGAAGCCTAAGGCCTTGTGCTTAATTTAGGCAGGCAGCAGCACGGACTGTCCATCCTCGGAGGCTTTCTATGGGACAGGTGATTTAGAACGGGGATAATGAATGAGAGACTACTAACTTACCCCGCAGTGCTGTTCCCATCCGTGTAGAACTGACAGGCTTAGAATATCATTCACTATTATGCTTACATGAGGCAGAAGTCTGAACGGGGGGCTTGCCTGCGGTCAATGCTGCAAGGCTGGTTCTGTCTGTGCGACCAACCCCGGGATGGGATTTGGTTTATACTAGGTTACGCAGCTACAGCACAGTATGCTAACTAAATAAACAAGAAAAAGATTTTCAAGTCATCGGGCAGACCGTGAACCCGTGACTGCGCACCATAACAATGCTCTGCGTGGTCAGAGTCGAAATCGGGGCGACTATGTTGTACTGTACTAGGATTCTACCGTAGGCTTATTTGGAGAATCCCTGAACACCGTGCTTGTAGGACAGTCCGTCCCGGCACGTGCCTGCTGTGCAACGGGAGATGAGAACCTCTCCGGGGTATGGGGTATAGATATCCTCTGGATGGGTTGACGTACTGTGCAGTGACTGACCGACCTGCATGCATGCAGGAAAGGTCGGAAGTGCAGGTGTTGCGGCAATCCCAAGCCTAAAAGTCAAGCTATGCAGTCTTCTGACTCTGGATGGTGCAATTGGGAACCCATTGGCTGCAAATCAGAAGATTATAACGAAACTGAGGGGATCTTTGCCACGTCATGTACGGTCCTCTTGCTGACTATCACATCGGCATGTGTGTTGTGCTGTCGTGCCAGGGCTTTGCAGAAAGACGCATGCAGCAATAGCAACAGCAACAGCAACAGCAACAGCAACGATAGGATAATTGTGAATCGGTCTCAGCTTCAGCTCAGCTATAATGCCATCACGAGGTCCTGGTCTGGTCCCCTCAATACGAGGAGGGCATCAAGAGATCTCAGAGCTTCCCTTCGTGCTCGTACTGCAGCTGCAGCTGCAGCTGCATCAGCTGTGGTCAGCATGGCGAGCTGGTTCTATTCTTATTTGCATCAATAGATTCCCCTGCTGGCCGTTCACTCAGGCTGCATGTATTGGTCCCCGCGCCGATAGGTCAACCACACAGTTCATATGGATAGATATGTGTTCCAGACTACCTGTCTAAATAAACCCATATCAATCCGACACAACTCTACGCCAGCCATTTCCGCTATTGCGTGAACCTGCAATCAATCTATCCCCCCCCCCAAAGAAAAAGCAAGGGACGGACGGACAGACTTGAGTATTAGACCACGATCACCATCTTCAGTGATGGATGGCTTCGACCTCACCAAAGCCCCTCCGGAATTCCAAGCCTGGGGGTGGACCAGCTATTTGTGCCACTCATACACCAACCTGACCTGGCTCTACGTCTACTACGGCATCATCTACTACTCGTACAAGGACCGCTCGTACAGCATGCCGCTGATCTCGCACTGCTTCAACATCGCCTGGGAGATCACCTTCGGCTTCCTCTTCGCGCTCGACCACTGGCTGATCACGCTGACCTTCCAGGTCGCCACCCTGAGCAACCTGGGCACCATCTATGCGGCCATCCGCTACGGCTCGCAGGAGTGGGCGCACGCCCCGCTCGTCCAGCGGTACCTACCCTGGTGGTATCTGGCGGGCATCGCCCTCGCCATCGCCGCCCACCTGGCCCTGGTCGCCGAGCTGGGCGGCATGACCGCCTGCTTCGCGAACGCGATCATGTGCCAGGCCATCCTGAGCGTCGGCTACCTCTGCCAGCTCCTGACGCGCGGCAGCACCCGCGGCTTCGCGCTGAACCTCTGGTTCTTCCGCTTCACCGGGTCGCTGACCTTAATCCCGGAGTTCTACCTGCGCGTCAAGTACTGGCCCGAGGCCTTCGGCTTCCTCGGCAAGCCCTTTATGCTCTGGTGCTGTGCCATCTACCTCGGGTTCGATCTGGCCTATGGGATTTGTTTCTGGTTCATCCGGCGAATGGAACAAGAGGCGGAGAGAGCGAGGTCCATGCTGAAGAAGAGCGGCTGATTTCGAATCTATGATCTCTCTTGTTCGAAAAAGGATTCCGCTTGCATGAGGAGGGTTCAAAGCTACAACTGGAAGCATGGTTGGCGGAATGGAGACATTTTTGGTTTCGCTCAATGTGTTTTTCAATGTCGGCAAAATGTGGGGTAGGTATGGGGGCCATGCGTGCATTCTAGTATGTATGTAGAAGAAGGTCATAGCCGGAGGGGCTTGTAAGTCTGAAGATGGAAAAGCTCAGCTTCGAGTGCAACTGGGCTGGAGAGGTAGATCTTCAAAGTCGCTATCCATAAACCATGAGTTTGACACAAGCAAGAGTGTACAGTACAGTAACTCACCTCTCGACTTGGACTACCGAAGGTAACTTAAACTACCGCTGTATGCGCAAGTCACGTGCAAGTGCGGAGGTCGAGACGTCCGCCCGCAAGTCCAGTCCAGTCAGTCCAGTACAGTAAGTCCAGGAAGTACACCAGGGAAACACACCACTTTAATCCCTTATCATCCCATTCCATTTCCGAGGCTTGGTTTCCAGCCATTTTCAGTGCGGTCAATCGCTCCTTACCGGCTCTTCACTTTCGCTCTTCTGTTCTACTTTACTCTCCCTGACCATCACAAACCCCCTCAGCGATGCGCGCAACATAAAGCGAATCCTCCCGCAACACCAAACGCCTTTGATTCATGCACCCCTTTTCCATCCTCACCCTCGGAATCTTTGTAGCGGGCTACATCACCGCGCGGTGGGATCTTGTCACCCGGCTGTACGAATTAGCGATTTTCGCATGGGATCACGGTGTGGTGGTATGACTTCCAGTGGCCCCCCTCCTTTGCTTGACTTGGGAACGCGCGCAACTTGAACCTCGGGTGGACCTGGCATTGGTTATTACAACCACGAACGAATACAGTTGGCTGACTTTTTTTCGTTCTCTGTTTCCGCTGTGTCCAGACACGCACTGCTAAAGGCTTTTTTCTCTTGTCCGTCTTTTTCTTCTTGCTCGTCCTCCCCATCAATCATCTGGCGGCGACTGAGGGTGAATTGGTATGCTATACATCCCGTACTTCACAAGCGTCGAATAACATCAATGCTTGAGACGTTCGCTTTTTGTGGACCTCAGGATCTTGAGCGGACAGACAGACAGACAGAGAGAGAGAGAGATTGCTGATCATCGATATCTGTTGGTATATAGCACCCGCGCTACGTCCACCTAGGGGTCTCCGCTCGAGAACAATTGCGCCGTCGAGGCTCCTTCTAAAGCACCGGCCGAAGGAATGACAACATGCTCATGAGCGATGGGTTGTTACGGGTATTCTGGCCATACGATTTGCCGCGATCGTCATCGCCCGGGGTGATTGTCGGGTGGAGGAACTCGGAATTGGATTTGTTCGTGTTGACTGTGTTGGAGGGTGTTGAGGTAAAGCCCTCTTTTCTCTGGGTTGTGCTCGTCTTGCGCACGTAAAGAGGAGCCAGGAAATGCTAACATCTTGCTTTTATCCTCCCTGCTAGCCACGGAATGTCGACAATGCTCTTCGTGCAGGCATCCTCTTTCGCAACAGCCCGCACCCTATTGTGCGCATCTTTACATTGTGTGGGCGATCGGCGATGCATGTTCTAGGCTCGACCAATTCCCCAGACCCGCCCAGTGCGTTCAATCCGTCGCATCTCTATGTCACTACGACCCCGGCTTGTAAGGTGCCACGGATCTGGTGCCCACCGGAGACGAATCTCTCGGTGCAGGTCATCATGTTTCACCGGCCGCATCCGACTCGGATGGAGTACATGTCGCTGGATCCGATCTCGTTGGCGCTGGGAGATAAGGTGGTTGCGGCCGATCAGCCTGATGCGGTGTCCAGTCTGATCGATACCGAGGATGAACACGACAAGGGCAAGGGCGGGAGACTGGTGGAGAAGCTCAAGCTTCATACCGTCGTGAAGCATGTCCCGTCTTCAAAGGAGCAAGCATTGCCCCTCATCATCAATCAAGTCAATTGCGCCTACGAGATGGGCAAGCTCATGGAGAAGAATAGCCCTCTCATTGGAATCCGGGTCAAGAGAAGCATGAGTGTCGGAGAGCGGGTCGTGGAGTCTGCGACAACCCTGTGGGACTTGTGTGTTCTCGGCGTTTCCTACGTCTTCTGGCAGTGGATATGGCCGGTAATCACCCGGATATTTGTCATCGGGCTTGTGTTTCACCGTACCATCGCAGAAATTGTCCTGCAGGTCCTGGAGTGGCGCGCTCGTCCCGACGCTGCTGCACTCAAGGATATCTCTGCTACCGCCCAGCAGGTGGACATCCGCCTTCAACAATTTTGCTACTGGCCCATTCAATATGTGAAGCTGCGACAAAGAAAAGATAATTGGGAGAGTGTGACGACTAGTCATCCGGATTATATTCGTTTCTACAACAGCCTGTGGCTTGTGGCTAATGATGTGATCATTGGGATCGCGTTAGGGTCATACATCATAGACAATGCCAACTGGGTCGCCTTCCAGATCAACTCCATCTTGACGGGCTGGACAGTGGAGGGCTTGCAGCGTACTATATCCTGGCTAATGGACTGGCCGGCTGGCTTGAAATTGAACAATGAGCTCGCTGCATTCCTCGGAGATCTCTTTCTATGGGTGATAGAGAATTGGGCAGGTCGGTTTCAATCTTTCCTCGTTGTCAAGGCAGACCAGCCATACTGATATCATGTTTTAGCTTGCATCGCCAATCTGCAACCCTACCTTCCACATGTTATCTACGTGGTGGGATGTTCAAGCTTCGCGGGTGCAAGCATGCCGATCGCCCTGTTTTCCGACCTGGTGTCTATCCTGACTGTCCACATTTACTCCTTCTACATTGCATCGGCGCGGATATTTAACTGGCAACTGACGATCATCATCTCGCTTTTCCATCTTTTCCGCGGCAAGAAGCGAAATGTGCTCCGCAACCGTATCGACTCGTGCGATTATGATCTCGATCAGCTGTTGCTGGGCACCATACTGTTCACTGTCCTTTTCTTCCTCCTGCCGACTGTGATCGTCTTTTACCTCGCCTTCGCAAGTGCGCGAATGTTGATCATCTCACTGAAAGCAGCGCTCGACACCTGCCTAGCCTTCTTGAATCACTTCCCGCTTTTTGCATTGATGCTGCGAGTCAAAGACTCGCGACGATTACCTGGTGCGTATATTCCAAGAATATTTGAGAGCCATATCACTAATGGAGTGCGGCCTGATCAGGCGGGATACGCTTCGAACTCCGGCAAGAGCACGACAAGTGTCCTGCAACCGGCAAGTCCACCACTAGCGTGCCGTATATCCATTTCGAGTCCATCCCGCTCGCGCTTCGTGCCATGTTCGACCAGTACTTCCAATTGGGCCATCGTCTCCGGAAACACTACCTTGCCCCACGGGTCATCTTCTGCCTCGTCACCGGCCGCTTCGTGCCTCCTATCCACCGTCGCAACCTCTACGGCATGCAGTACAGCATGCTCCCTGCGCGCCGGGCTACCATGATGGAGGTGTGGTCCATGTTGACACAACCCCGCAAATCTAGTAGTGGAGGTAGCGGCTCCTCATCGATGGGTGGCGGGATTGGCACGGCGGCGAATGGGATCCTGAAGGTTCCGGGGACCTTCGGACAAGGGGATCTGCGGAGAAGAGGCCATCGATGATGCCATGAGGTTTGTATGTTAAGAACCTACAGGGCTGAAGTACATAATACATGATGGGGTGGTTCAAGCTGTCTGGTGGGTTGAGAGTTCAATGCAAGGAATGATGGTATAGGTTAATAATACACAATGCATGTCTTTTCAGACATCGTATCACACAGCATGGTAAATCACAACATATAGTACACGAAAGTAAACAGCACAGCTCTAATGTCTTGATCAAGAAAAGAGGAAACCACGCAAACCCCTCTCCCTCCACCTCCTAAAGCATGCCATATATAGTAGTGAGGAGGGAGACGGGATGAGACGAGATATGGAAGAGTGAGTAAGAGATGTTGAGGCTTCTTGGAAGGGTTCCGGAGTGGGTCTGATTTTGCCCTATGCATGTCCTGAGGAATCAACGCTCCAAAAATACCTACTTTCTCATCACCCCTCCCTGACCAGAGGGTAGAGAGATTCGAAGCAGCTGTTGCCCAGGAAGAGAGAGCAAGAGATGATGGGGTCAACGGAGTCAAGGAAGAAAGGAACTAGAATGAGCTGCGGAGATTTCAGCCCCGTCGAAGAGTCTCGGCGTCGAACTCCTTGGTTGTGCTCTTCCGGGCGTCCTCGAGCATGGAATCGATGCCCTTCTCTTTGAGGACGACCTGATGGAAGATGTTAGCGGGGCTATTCGAGGAGCGCAAAGAAAAGCGCTGTGCGTGACAGCGACAGCGACAGCGATGGTGACCGTGAGAGAGGAGCATGGAAGCACATACATTCAAGCAGGTCTTGTACTTGGTGAAGAGCTCCTCGCAGTCGTTGGAGGTGGTGTTGCCGCGGAGATATTCTGGGGTTCATGGGTTAGTTAAGACTGGTAATTGGAATGTATAGAGTGGGGATGTGGGAAGGAAGATAGCTAGCAACTTACTCTCACTGTACCACTTTAGAAAGCAGGTGTCGTATTTCCTGGTTGGGAGTGGGTTAGAGGGTTTTCTGATATACAGGATGCTTTAGGTAAGGTAGGTGGGTGGATGGGTGGCTGACTCTTTGATCTCGTTGCATTCGGGGGCGATTGAGGCTGCCATGTTTGGATGTGCATAAAAATGGGTCTCCGAGTGGATGTGATATTGGATAGATAATGAGATGAAGCTGAATCTAAAGTAAAGGAAATAGTACTATGTATGTGATTTGATATGCTGGTTTGGGGAGGCAAATCGTGGTATTCTAGTTGAGATCCTCTATCATGGAATTACGTAATGCACATACTCCGATGGGTCCTGCTTGATGAGCACCAGATAGGTAGGCGGTCAAGCGTACCCCCCGGCGTTTCTCCACCTCCGAATCCGCCGGCGCCATTTTTTTCCTTTGTCGTCGCGCGGGACAAGAAATTTGAACTGCAAGCAAGCAAGCAAGCAAGCAAGCAAGCATTCGCCCGAGATTGTAGGAAAGAGAAGACCACATCGGGCTTTTCTTTTCTGTCCTGGTGTCTGGGTTGCCTGAAATTGACTTCAACGAACTGGCAACCATGAACTCCGCCGCAGATTTCCCTCCGTTCCAGCAACGGCTGACCTCCTCGTTGGTCCAAGTGACGCGCACCGTTGGCCAGCTTTCCGCCGAAGATGTCGACTTCCACCGATCCTCGAACGCGGAGGTCTCGAGCTCGTTGGACGAGCAGAGCAACCGGCTCCTTTCTTTGACCTCGACGCTGCTAAAGGCGGCCACTGCGGGCACGGATGTGTCGGCGCCGACGCTGGAGGACGACGATTCTCTCGAGGACAACTGGCGCGGCGTCGTGGATGTGATCGATGCGCTGCTGGAGCGGGCGGATGCCTGCCTGGATGAGTTCACCGGCGTGATCAAGAAACTGAGCCCCTCGCAGCAGGACCAGGCGGCCGTCGCCGCCGCCAAGGCCGCGAAGAGCAAGGCGGCCGCCGCCCGATTCCCGACCGTCTACGACTACGGCCCGTCGAAGATCCCCAAGCCCCAGCTGCTGTTCGAGCACCTGCCCGACAACACCGACACGTCGCCGTTCAAGCCGCTGCTGACGTCCAAGCCCCACGCGACAGTGCCGCTGGAGGAGTCGCTGAAGCGGAGCGAGACGGCCACGGGCTATGTGCACCCGTATGAGGCAGAGATCCGCGCGGCCCAATTCCCGGCTTCGACGTACACCGTCTCGCCGCCGCGGGAGTATCAGCCGTGGGAGTCGACGACGGCGACCTTCGTGGATACCCTGGAAGGCGTGCAGGAAATGCTGGAGGAGCTGAAGGGCGCCAAGGAGATCGCGATCGATTTGGAACATCACGATGTGCACTCGTACCAGGGTCTGGTCTCGTTGATGCAGATCAGCACCCGGGCCAAGGATTGGGTGGTCGATACGTTGAAGCCGTGGAGAGAGGAGCTCCAGGTGCTGAACGAGGTCTTTGCTGACCCCAGTATTCTCAAGGTTCTGCACGGTTCGTCCATGGATATGATCTGGCTCCAGCGCGATTTGGGGCTGTATGTCGTCAACATGTTCGATACCTATCACGCCGCCTGCGCGCTGAACTACCCGAAGCGTAGTCTGAAGTTTTTGCTGCAGAAATTCGTCAACTTCGAAGCCGACAAGAAATATCAGATGGCCGACTGGCGCATTCGTCCCATCCCGGAAGGCATGTTCGATTACGCCCGCTCGGATACCCATTACCTGCTTTACGTGTATGACCACATCCGCAACGAGCTCGTCGAGAATTCGACCCCGGATAACAATCTGGTCGATTATGTCATGGAGCAGTCCAAGAAGGAAGCCCTGCAGATCTACGAGCGTCCTGTCTACGACGCCGCAACCGGACAGGGACCTGGCGGCTGGTACGATGTCCTGTCTCGCAACCAGATCGTCATCAACAAGGAGCAGTTCGCCGTGTTCAAGGCGGTGCACCAGTGGCGCGACCAGGTGGCGAGAGAGGAGGATGAAGGTGTGCAGTGTGTGTTCCCGAAACACGTGCTCTTCAGAGTGGCTCAGGCCATGCCGACGGACCTGGGCACTCTATACCGAACCCTATCGCCTATGACGCCGATTGTCAAGGACCGGACAGATGATCTGCTGGAGGTCATCAAAACGGCGAAGGTCGAGGGTGCTGACGGACCGGAGTGGCGCGATGTCTATGTGAAGCCATCCAAGAGCACGCCGGCAGCCTCTGCTGAAGGGGTGGCGGGATTCTTGCCTGACCCTACCGCAGACGACACAGATCTCCCCACGGCGGCCCGTTACGAGATCTCGCAATTCTGGGGCGGCGTGCTCGACACGCAGTCCCCACTCCCATCCCCCCAGATCTCCGTGATTGCTTCTGCCGAAGCTCTACGTCTGTCACTACCCCTCCCACCCATGCCTAGAACGGTCTCCGAAGCTCGCGAGAAGTTCGGAGTATCCACTCCCGCCGCCCAAGCTGCGTCCGCGAAACCAGCCGCGACTTCGGCTCCACCGGCGGCGGCAGCGAAGCAGGAACCCGAGACCAGCGAACCCGAGAACAAGTACTTCACCATCAAGGAGAAGGGTGGCCCACGCAAGCGCAAGGTTACACCCGTCGTTGAGCCGCAGTCCGAAGACGCGGAGGGCACTAAGGCCGACGAGGTCAGCTCCGCGGCGGATCTGGACCAGGATCTGAACGACAAGCCAACGAAGAAGCAACGGCGCAAGGATAAGAAGAACAAGGCTGCTGCTGCTGCCGGCCAGACCGCGCAGGCTCAGCAGCAAGAGGAAGCGCCTTTCGACTACGAGGCTGCGGCTTCGATGCTGAATGCCAACCCCGCCGAGCAGGCCTCCAGACCCACGAGAAGGAAGCAATTCAACCCCTACGCCAAGGCATTGGAGGCTCCATCTGGCGTCCGCAAGCAGAAGCGCGAGATGGCCGGCCGAACCGCCACTTTCCGGTGATTTTTCGTCTGACCAGGGTTTTTTTTGAGGCTAGTACGGTACATGCGAGGAGGAAGGGGAAACAAAAGTTGGAAAATGAGTGTTGTCGAGGCGGAGGTGTTTTTACTAGAATTCGATTGTATGCATAGCGATACCCGGGTTATATCTTGCAGATGAAATGCAGAGCATTATCTTTGTCGTTCGTTGGCTTTTGGTCTGTAAGGTGGGGGTGGGTGTATATACGTAGTATATTGGTCTGACCACCAACCTTGCTGAAAATAAGTGGTCGACTCATACTTATCCCAAGTGATCGACTGTTGACCCACCGTTCCGGAACCAAGGGATTCAAGCAGCGGCAGACAAAACCTTGCGCCTCTGCTTGACCATATACTTGTACATCATCACCGAACCTGAACGAACCCAAAGGGCATTAGCCACCTTCTCTCTCTCTCCCTCCCCCTCCCCCCCCACCCCACCAAGTCACCCAGAAGGGAACGGAAAGGGAAAAACTCACCAGGCGCATACAGCCCCAAAAAGAAGACAAAGATCACCTTCACCGCGACGCTGTCCGTCACCAGGGTCGCCCGGAACATCAACCACCATTCACTGGCGATCCCGATGGGGTAGAGACCCAGGAAAAGCGAGTATCTGGAAACGCCGCCGTTAGCAGGAGCCACCTAGTCTATACGAACCCCCTTCGTCCGAGGGACCACAAAACAAACCACCAGGGGGACATGAGCAAAGAGACAGGGATGAGCATACCTCAACCACCGCAACCACCCCGGCACCGCCGACGAGCCCGCCACACTCAGCACGGCAAAATACGTATACCGGATGGCGTCCGCGAGGGACCACGCCAGCAGCATGGCCGGGTAGACGGCCACCGTCGTAGTGGTGGCTTCCGGGAAGGCGTAGTTGATGGCCCAGACTTGAACGCTGCGGGCGAAGATCTGCGTGAAGGTGGTGAAGATGGGGGAGCGGGTGAGGCCTTTTTTCTTTCTTAGTTGGCTGTTTTCTCTGGGGGATGGGGGGGGGGGGGGGGGGGGGGGGGGGGGGGGGGGGGGGGGGGGGGGGGGCGTGTGTGGTGAGTGATTGAGGGAGGGGCTGGCTGGAGGAGTTCGTACCAAGGGCGGAATGCAGGATTTCAAGGCTGGCGAGGGTTTGGGTCCATCTTGTCCAGGGTTCGAGGGTTGTGTAGAAGGGTTCCGGGGAGGGGAGGAGGACAATGGAGGAGAGTAAGGTGAGGAGGATGCGGGTCCAGAGGAGGGCGTTGATGGTGTTGTAGATTAGGAGGTAGGAGGTTTTGAGAGACATTTTCGGCTTTGCTTCGATCTGGGTTAATTGGTTTGGGTGTGGTTCAGGCAAGGGATTGTTTTAAGGGGATTGTGAAGGTGAAGGTGTAGTGAGATTTGGAGATGGGGTTTTCGTTGGGTTGGTTTTTAGTGGGGATGGATTTGCATGTGATCCGGGCCTTTTTGGGGTGGTTTGTTGTATGAAGGGTATAGGGAGGATTCTATACAAACTGGGAGGAACGCAGTCAGCTGAATATAGTTCGAATATATTGAGGTAGAGGTGTGTGTAGAAGCTTTTTCTGCATCTCTGTATGAATTAGGGTGCTATTGATATCATCTTCTGACATAAAGTTTATGGGCTACGGTTATGCTTCGATTGGTTTCCACTGCGGTGGAACCGTCTTGTCTCCGTTACTAGTACTAACAATCTATATAAGTCTGGTCGATTGACATCGATAGGACATATCATGTAGTCGACACAACCAAGAAAGACACCCGCAATCAAGGCCTGCGGCACGACCTCAGTATGCTGAAGAAGCCGCAATGCGCAATGCGAAATGCGAAAGGAAGTGAACTCCCGCTCGGTAATTGACTTCCCGCAGGCGAACCACGTGTTGACGCTTCGGTAAGCCCGGCCCGTCACCGCCCCCGTACTATCATCTCCCGCTTGGAATTAGATCTAGTCGTCCGGCTTACTGCCGCCCTGCCGCCTTTTTGATTCACAGGGTAGCCTGAGGCATACATGGCTATCATCGTGTTTTGTTATGGTGGGCTAAAGTGCTGGGGAGCAAGTCATAGAGACGCATATAGGCGCATCTACCTAAGAATACAGGCAAGTTGGGTTGCTAGAGCCAACGAGTATTTTATGGGTTTGCTACTACAAGATCAGATGAATCTGACCAAAGCAAATGTCATTCCTGAGCTTGTCTTGAGTACATCGCTCCACAGCCATGCACTTAACCACATCCAAATGAATATGAGCATACCCGCTAGCTGACCGGAACCTCTGATGATAGACATCCTAGGTGAGGGGAAAAGCAATTCCACAGGCGATCAACAAAAATCTTACGCGTCGACTGCAGGCTCTACACCTACGTGTATGGCGAAGATAGGTCATCTGATCAGCACTCTGCGCACTCGATCGAAATCTTGTTTTCCTCGATGTATGATGTCAACTCAAATTTTGCTTATAACGGAGGAGTCGGACTCCCAGATGTCTGGTTCACGTCATCCACGATGCCAGATACTATGGTGTCGATTGTCCTCGGCCTTTTGGCAAGCAATCCTTCCCTGCTCGGTAGGCATCCCGATCTATCGGCCTGATCGCCAGGACTCAATAGTGACCATGGACATAAAAGTAACAAACAATGAAAGCGGCCCGAGCTCACGGTTTGCGACTACAATCTCGTCGCATGGTGGAGGAGGAGGTGGAGGAACACTAGAAAAGTCAATTGGGTCGCACACACATGCATGCACTTCTGCACACCCTACCATGGCACTAGCAGCTGCAAGCTGCGCTTGTTAAGTTGTACTGCGGGCGTCCTCTTGGAAAATAGAGTTTCTTTGGGGCTGATGGCGGGGTTCGTCCGGTTGTACTCGGTATTCTTGTCGGCATGTCATTGTCTGAATCCCGGGGAGATTGAGTAGGGTGGGTTAGTGTCTAGGCGTGAGGAGACTGGGTGTGATTGACAGGGACAACCAAGTCTGCGTCGTCTATAGAGAGAAAGCTACGTTGGAGTCAATGTCACCGGATAGACAAGCATGTAGAGGTCAGTTTGTTACTCAATCTTTTGGTCACTGTCCATGTTGGGCTGAATTAAGGGGTGAAAACTATCAGTCCTGTGCTAAAACAAGTCTAGACCAGCAATCGAGCTGAGTCAGGATAGTTGAATAGTTACTGTAGGCAACCCGCCATCGTAGATTGTGTGCTATGGTGCAGCATGAGGCGGGCGTCCCTTGCCCCAACCCAGTCTCCAGGTCGACCCATCAATCACTAATTTTAAGTTTGCGGACATCCACAGATAGGGTTAGCTTGAATACATGCTACGACTGTAGGCGCTAGCCGTCTATATCAGCACTCAATATAGACTCCATTGTCTGGTTAGCGGCTGAGGTCATGATGTAATGGCTACTCGTCAGAATACGCGTTCATCGAGAACAGACCTTGGGAGTCAAAGTATAGTACACCGGGGAGGGATTGTGACTTCGTGGCGACGTGATATGCATGTAGTCAAGAATAGAATAAGATGTGAAACGGCGAGGCATTCGCTTCTAAGTTTAGTGCCTTAGGCTTCCAACAGCAACATGAAGGTAAATTAAGAACAGGCGGCGGCAATGCACACACGCTACAGTACTGTAGCCAGTTGGCGGCACCAATCCGAGACAGGGCCCGCCCTGACTCGGTGGTTTTTTAGGTTGACGCAGGTACCAGCCTTGGGTCCCCCCCCCCCATCTGATCAGGCGGAACTTTTAGTCGACGCGCTAAACTCCTTGAGGGGGGAATAAAAGTGGCCCCGGTGGTCACGGGTCACACCCGGAGTCGACAGTGGCACTTGCTTGCTGCTGCTGCCGCGCAGCGTGAACAGCTCAGGGGAACTGAAAACGAGAACCCCCACTGGTCTGGTTTGGTCTGGTCCCGGGGTTTCAGGTCGTGGCTACTCTTACCTACATATGAGTATCTTTAAAATTTCTATACATACACACGTACACACATACACCTATATATATAACCTGGAGTGTTTGAGCTTAGCGTGGCAATTACTATCTGCATGCGCATCCTAGGTTCTGATCGGTGGTAGGTAGGTCTTCGGTAACAAAGACCACAACTCGGCTGGCACAAAGGATAAACAAGAACGGTGGGCCTACCTTCTGTACTAACCCTGTACCACACTTCGGCCTTGCCCCTCTTTCTACATACACCGAGCACTTGTTAGTGAAGAGTGAATCTGCGTCCAGATTGGTTGAGAGGTTAAGACTCAATTGCAGCTCCTAAGAGATCATCTTGGAATTTGTCATGCTCTCTGGAACTGCCTCTGCATGGTTCTGCAACTGTGCGGTTCGTTCGCTCGCTCACAGGAAGGCTGGCGGGGGGACCATCGATGCGACTACGTTATGATCCATGTCTCGTATCTGAGACTCAAAAGTTGGGCTTATATTCTCCGGGACTGTTGAGTCAATGGTGGGAATCATATACGATGTGATTCATGAAGTGATCTCTTTCGTGTCTTCACCCCCCTCAGTTTTGCCTCCATTGCCCCGGCTTTTCCGACCGACCGAGCCGTGGACGAAGTGGCGAGTGGCGACATCCTCTGCTCAGGTACCGAACTCCTGATGGCACGACCCATGGGATCATGGATGGGCGCATTGGGCCAGGGGTAAAAAGAGTTGGGGAAGCGAACCCGGATAATAACCAAGTGTTTAGTCTCGTGCTAAGGTTCTACGGAGTAATCAAGGTGGATATCAACTTATCTAGTCCCGACGCAATGTCTTTGCTAGTCGCTTAGGGTCGTTCTTAGCATACTCATCCCGGATTAGCTCGTTCTTTCTTGCTTAACAGGTTCCCTTATTCCCCCCCCTTGCGTCGTCCTGCATGTCGACCGTCTGGCTCTCTGCACTACCGATCGAATCACGACTCCCCAGGAGATGATCATCCGACTATCATCATTGGTGCAACAAACCCCGGAAAGGGACGGACTGTCGCAAGCATGGATTGGCATTAAGATGACGGGTGAGCGGTACAATCATAGGCACAGTACTCCGTACTGTGCATGCCATGATCACCTCTCTCGCCCGGAGAGGATCCGCGCCGTTCCCTACCTGCCAGGTGGTACTCACCCTCGCCCTCAACAGATGTAGGAGTCTATGGGGAGATCAATGGTGGGTTGCCGACCACTCATAGACTATTGTAAGCATTCTGAAGAGATTACAGGCAACTTGGAATCCAACTGGAGAACCTGATAGATTCCTAAAAACTCAATCAGGAGGGCCAAAACCGAATGACAAACCACTTAATCTGGCGCCGTTGATGGTCTGCCATTATATCCAAAACAGATAGCCATGGATCCCATAGACAATGTCTGGAGATCTGTCCAAGGAGAAGTTATGGCCCGATGACGATCAATCCCGTCAATCTCCATTATCTTCCACGGTTAGAGTGAAGAAGTGCAAGTCTGGAATAACTGCTAAGAGAGATCCCGATATTTTCTGGCGAATATGAGATGGCCACGGTGGTGGCGGCGGCGGCGGAAGGAGGGGAGACCGTCCAGGAACAGGGCATGGTTCGTTTTGATTACAGAGTGGAGAGCGCTTGAGCAACCGCCAGTTCAATCAATCTATGTGTAGGGACCTATACAAGTTTAGTTAAAGTACTACATACATACTAAGTGCTGTACATACCCACCTACCGTTGAGATTTGAGACACTACAACGTACCACCGCATGCACCGTCCCCTCTTTCTCGGCCTATCTCTGCCGGCCAGCATGGAAAATGAATATGTAGTGTCGGGAGAAGATAAAAAGGCAGAGGGGGGGGAAGGGTAGTTTATGCATGCCGGTGCCTGGGAAGCACCAAACACCAACTGACTGTACTGTATGTACCACACCCTTTTTTTTTCTTACACCCAACCAGGCCAGTCAACGAGTCAACCGCGTTGCGTACCTGCTTGGCCCTTCAAGGTTGTTATTCAACCCGTCCGCCCACTGTTGCTTTGCTGCAAGTCACACGGAGACCAACTCCACCACCCTTTTTTTTTTTTTTTTTTTTAATCTTTCCCTTCTCCCCTTCCTTCCCCCCTCCCTCCAAATCTTTAGTACTACATGTGTATCATTTCATTTTTAATTCCCCAATTTATTTTATTTTATTTTACTCTTTTTATCCTTTCCCTTTTGGTTCCTGGGTTGCCCACTTTTCTCCAACTCAAACTGACCTTAGAACCAGCAGCAATCCATGATCCATCCTTCCCCCCCCCCTTCTGATCCCCATCCAGCCATCCATTCTTTCTCCCTCTGACCTTAGGACTGATTTACCATTCAGTACCATCACACCCTCCTTTCCTTCTTGTCAGTTTAGAAGTCTAATTAGAATTCTGTCATTCATTCTCTCAATTGATTCCTACCGTTTTCTGTAACATAAACCCCACGACTCCGTATCACCATTCCAGCAACAGCATTGTCGCCAGTGTTAAACTATACTCGCTCATACTTGCTGGTGTTGACGGGACTGCGACTGACTAGTACTACTTTGGGTGGTGGTGGCCCTGATTTCCATCTGCGTCCGACCGGCATCTTTCTCCTCCTGCCCCCCCTCCGACGACTCCTTCTACTCCTCCCTCTCTCCAGTCTCTTTCCCTCTCTCTTTTTCCTCTCCCCCATCTCCATCAATCTATTAATTAATTCCTGCCCATCCTTGCCTTGCGCTCCCTTTCTACAAACGGCAGTGATTTTGCCTCTACTTATCATTCACTCCTGCCCACACTTTCGAGCTTGCGATTCCCTCAATTCTAACGTCTCTCTCTAATTCTTTCGGAGTTAATCCCACCGACTCCCTCGTTCTTCCCAACCGACCTATAGCCGCCGGAGAGTATTCGAATCGCCGTCACCTGTGGATCGCTCCTAACTCGCTCTGCTCCTTGTCAATCCTTTACTTTGGCTAGTTCAACGTCTGCTTCTTTCCGAAATTGGTCCCTCACTCCTCCCTATCGCCAGACCTGTCAGTCAGTGCCGCTCAATCGTCGATCCAACGGTCGCGCACTTTTTCTCCTTCGCTGGTCGCCTTCGGCCATATTCCGCATACGCGTTCAACAGGGGCTTCAATTCATCACACGACATCACCGGGTTGCGTTTCGTCGACGTTGCCGTGCCATATTGCCTTGGGCCTTCGACTTTCTCAAGACAAAGCGATAACAAGACGCCAGAAGCGCTCTTGCTGGTGGCTGGTAGTATATACGCGACTTCCGCCAATTCGAGTGCTTCTCTCCAGCGCACTGTCACACTCCTTTTGTTCACACAATGTCGGTTGCTACCATGTTACAACCTGCCTCCAGAACGTCTACTTCATCTTCCTCGTCTTTTCAACCCATGACGCGTCAAAACACAATGTCGTCCCACGACACGCGGTCCCTCCGCCAGTCGAAGCGGATGTCAATGAATGCGCTGTACATGTCAATGTCGGCGAAGGATAGAGACTTGGAGATTTCAGATGATCTTGCTAGGGGTGAGTCTGTTATGATCTGAAATGCCCCCTCTGTCTGTTCTAACGTTGGACGGTACAGCCCAGAAGTTCCTGCAAGAGTTGAAGACGAATATCTCTTCACAATCGAAGAAGAATTTCGTTCTCGAAAAAGATGTGCGATATCTGGATTCTCGGATTGCGCTGTTGATTCAGAATCGTATGGCTTTAGAAGAGGTATGAATCCGACAGCCACTGTTGTTTATTTTGTCACCTCTAATTCTGAGTCTAGCAAAATGAAGTTGCGAGTCATCTCGACGAAGTCCTGGATCCCCAGGAGGGGTTCTTTCCCAATGACGACAAAACTCAAAAGTACGGTAATCTTCTCTTCCTCCTCCAATCCGAGCCGCGCCATATCGCCCATCTGTGCCGATTAGTCTCCATGTCAGAAATCGACTCCCTTCTGCAGACGGTTATGTTCACAATCTACGGAAACCAATATGAGAGTCGTGAGGAGCATCTGCTTCTCACCATGTTTCAGTCTGTTCTTACCTATCAGTTTGATAACACGCCGGAGTACTCGTCCCTCCTCCGCCAGAACACCCCCGTCTCACGCATGATGACTACATATACGCGACGAGGGCCCGGTCAAAGCTACCTGAAACAAGTACTCGCCGACCAGATCAACTCATTGATTGAGCTACGTGATGTCGACTTGGAAATCAATCCCCTCAAGGTCTATGAGACCATGGTTAAGGAAATCGAAGAAGAAAATGGATCGCTGCCTGACTACCTCGCAAGATCTGTTACGGCGGAAGCTGCAGCAGAGAATAAGCAGGTGCAGGCCATTATTGAGCCGCGCTTGAGGATGCTTACTGAGTTAGCGAACAAGTTCCTGTCAACGATTATCGATCACGTGGACGAGGCTCCGTATGGCATTCGGTGGATTTGCAAGCAAATTCGGAGCTTGTCTCGTCGCAAATACCCTGATGCGCAGGACCAGACGATCTGCACCCTCATTGGTGGATTCTTCTTCCTTCGCTTCATCAACCCAGCCATTGTCACCCCACGCTCCTACATGCTGATTGAATCGACTCCGACGGAAAAGCCCCGTCGCACGCTGACGTTGATCGCCAAGATGCTTCAGAATTTGGCAAACAAGCCTTCGTATGCGAAGGAGCCTTATATGGCGAAACTGCAACCGTTCATTGAGCAGAACAAAGAACGAGTCAATAAGTTTATGCTTGATCTGTGTGAAGTGCAGGACTTCTACGAGAGCTTGGAGATGGACAACTACATAGCACTATCCAAGCGCGACCTGGAGTTGCAGATCACTCTCAATGAGATGTATGCCACACATGCCTTGTTGGACAAACACAATGTGGCTTTGGCGCAAGATCAACATTCTCACCTCCATGTGCTGTTGCAGGAGCTTGGTACAGCACCGCCCCAGGTTCCACGCAAGGAGAATAGGACCATCACAGTCCCCCTGTTCAGTCGCTGGGAAACCACTGCACTGGATGATTTGACCTCGGCCCTCGACATCACTCAAGAAGAAGTCTTCTTCATGGAAGCCAAGTCCACATTTGTTCACATCTTGCGGTCTTTGCCGCCAGACTCTCCTGTCGCCCGGCGCCCCCTTCGCCTTTATCGCATCGCAGAGGCGGCGGCAACCTCGAAGACCGGCGATGCGGCCATGGTCAAGAAGGGCATTCGCACCATGGAATTGTTGAGCCAGCTTCAGGAGATGGGAGTGATTGATCGGTCGGACGATTTCAGTCTTCTCCGCGACGAGGTGGAACAGGAGCTGGTGCACCTGGGATCTCTGAAAGAAAAGGTGTTGGAAGAGACGAAGAAGTTGGAAGAAGTCTTTGCGACTATCCGTGATCACAATGCCTACTTGGTGGGTCAGCTCGAAACGTACAAGTCGTACTTGCACAACGTCCGAAGTCAATCGGAGGGAAAGCAGCGGAAACAGCAGAAGCATCAAGAACTTGGACCCTACAAATTCACACATCAGCAGCTTGAGAAAGAGGGCGTTATTCGCAAGAGCAACGTCCCTGAGAACCGTCGGGCGAATATCTACTTCATGTTTAAGAGTCCTTTGCCTGGCACCTTCGTCATCAGTCTCCACTATAAAGGTAAGCTGAAGACTTCAGACTGATGGCTTTGGGTGAGTTGTATGCTAACTCGATGAACCTAGGTCGTGCACGTGGCCTTCTGGAACTGGATCTTAAGCTTGATGATTTGTTGGAAATGCAGAAAGACAACCAGGAGGATCTAGACCTGGAGTACGTCCAATTCAATGTTTCGAAAGTACTCGCACTTTTGAACAAACGATTTGCACGGAAGAAGGGCTGGTAGGAAGCCCTCGGTTTTCGGCTTCCACGTCGATGACCGTGACGATTTACATGAACTCGAGCGGACGACTGGCAATAAAGGCTTCAGTTGGTATCCACACACGTAGCAGATGCTGCTGGCTTGTCCGTTCGTTTTACGCTATGATTTCGAGATGGATGGATGACCGAGATTTACATTCTTCGATTGTCCCCATGTTTCAAGATGGGGCTTGACGATCAATCATCGAAACCTTCTCGATGACTTCTAATTTCAGTTCTCCTTCCAGTTGGTGTCCGTTGCCCATACAAGGCGGTAATATATGGTGAGCACGCCTGTTGTTTTCTGGGTGGCTAAGGCGCTGTCCTCGCCGGTTCGAGGATGAGCGCCCATGGCTTCAGTTATTGTTTTCCTAAAACGTCCACTTTTGCGACGGGCTATAATATCCTATGATGATTTGTGCCTGGATTTGTTTTGGCCACTGGCAATTCACCAAAGTTGCAGTGCACGTTTATATTTTTGTTGCCTCATTTCCATGCCGTATTATGTCACACTGTCTATATATGTACCTATAACCATTGGATTTAGCGTTCACTTGCCGTGATGTGGCACCTAATGAAGAAGATACTCCCGACGTGACTTGTGGCTCAGACCGATTTTCTAAAGTAGTATTCTTAGTGCTTATCTTGCTGTTCTTGCTCTTCAGGCGTGAAACGTAGGAAGAAGCACTTTGCGCCACTGAATTGTTGAGGAGGCAGATCTCCCTACTCGGATCTGCAGTGAGAGGCTACACCTACGTCACCAAAAGTATCAAGTGGTCGAGCGGTCGGTCAGTCTAATCAAAGGACTTACTTCCAAACCGGTGATACGAAGGTGGTACTCATGTGTGAAGTAGGAGCGGCTGATCAATACAAAGGGGAGAGTGAGAATAGACGAAGCGGTAGCAGGTGTGAAGGAACTTGGAAGGCGACGCGGCGACCGCCCGTTGCTGAGGCCTCCTCCCTCAGGCATCGAACTCAGGCATCGAATTCAGGCTGGTACTTCTTCTTCTCCTTCTTGCACTCCGTAGATCTTTGGAAGTTAGTTATTCAGTTGTTGATAACAATCGGATCTGTCCTTAAGACAATGAAACAATCAGTTACCCAGACATTGCAACATCCAAAATGGACCACTTCTCAAACGGATTCAATAGATAAAATAGTAGATAGAGTGATAGATAAAATGAGCTATCATTTCCTCCCTTGAAGCCTACGTATTGTTTCTGTTCCCCCCTTCTGCTATCTCTTGTAACTACGACGTCCCGCTTCAGTGTCCCTCCCTCCCCCACTCTCCCTCTCCCTCTGCCTCTGCCTCTGTCTCTGCCTCCTCTCCCCCCTGCACCGCCCAATTTATCCTCGCCGCTCCCTCCACCTCCCCCTCCCCTTTCCCGATCCACGACGGAAGTTTAGTCCTTCTTAAACCCCGACTTGACTTCTTCCGTTCCACATCTCTTCCTCTTTTTTTTCTTTTTTCACCCCTCTCCCTTTCCCTCCCCTCCCCCCCCCATCTCACACATATTCAAAATGGCTGCTCCTTCCAAGTACGATAACTACGATTTCCCGACCACAGCGCCGGAGGCTCAGTCTGGCCATCCCGGCCACACCACCCCAGAGCAAGATGCGAAGGTGGAACAGCTCCGGAGCGAACTGGAGCAACTTGGCTACACGGAGAGACTGGACACTTTGACTCTACTGCGCTTCTTGAGAGCCCGCAAGTTCGATGTTGCCCTTGCCAAAGCTATGTAGGTCTTCCTTGTTTGCATTGCATTCTATCTGGCAATTCGTCCCTGCAAACGATGCAACATGAACGTGGCGGCACTGCGCTGGCATGCCCTCATGCTTCGTTTCCTCACGACGGGGTATTATGTTCAAACAGAAGTCGACGAGCTAACACTTTTGGTGAATAGGTTCATTGACAGCGAGAAGTGGCGGAAAGAGTTCGGGACCGATGACCTGGTCCGCACTTTTGACTACACCGAGAAGCCTAAGGTTTTCGAGTATTACCCTCAGTACTATCACAAGACGGATAAGGTACGACCCCAGGACTAAGCCAACATGCTCTTCAAAGCGGTTCGAGATCGGGCGCTAATGACTTTGATGCGTTTAGGATGGCCGGCCCGTTTACATCGAAAAGCTTGGCAAGATCGATATTACTGCCCTGAACAAGATCACCACCGAAGACCGTATGCTTCAGAACCTCGTGACTGAGTATGAGAAGCTCGCCGATCCCCGCCTGCCCGCCTGCTCGCGCAAGGCTGGTAAGCTCCTGGAGACCTGCTGCACTATCATGGACCTCAAGGGCGTCGGAATCACCAGCGCCCCATCCGTGTACGGCTACCTCAGCAAGGCGTCTGGTGTCTCCCAGAACTATTACCCCGAGCGTCTGGGTAAGCTCTATCTGATCAACGCTCCTTGGGGATTCAGCGGCGTGTTCAGCTTCGTGAAGAAGTTCCTCGACCCCGTTACCGTCAACAAGATCCACATTCTGGGCAGCAACTACAAGAAGGAGCTGTTGGAACAGGTTCCTGCCGAGAATCTCCCCGAAGAGTTCGGAGGTTCTTGCAAGTGCAGCGGCGGCTGCGAATTCAGTGATATGGGACCTTGGCAGGAGCCTGAGTGGGCCAGGCCCCCCAAGTGGGCTGCGCCCAAGGAGGAACAGGCTGTGGCCTAGACTGAGGAGCCGGTTGCTGAGGTTCCCCAGCCTAGCGCATAGAGCCTTTCTCATTTTCCAATGCGTTTTCTTGCTTTCGTTATATTGGAACAATATGGTAAAAGCTTCAGGCACGATTTTGCCAATCTATATCCCTTCTTCTGTTGCTAGAATTGCTTGGTCTGTTTCATTTTCCCATACCTTCCCGGGCAAGTCATTCCACTAATGCCTTAGCCAATTTCCATTTCATACATCACCCCATGTCAGTTCAACCCACCCCCCCCTCAAAAGTGGCTCTATCTATTGAGCTTATTACATGTTGGGTGCCGGTGACGGCTGCATAAGCATGGTTTTTTTTCTTCTGCCTGTCGATTTGCCATTCTATTTCAGTTCTTGTCGTGTCTTGGGCTTAGATCTCAACCACTGTCTGAGCGTGTTTGGGTGCATTTATATAAGTCGGAGTGCAGGTGGGGAGTAATGCATAGTGGACGATAAAAGTGCTACACGGCGGTTGGAATAGAGTTACGTAAATTTTGTTTGCATACAGCAATCTCAACAACTATACGACAGACGATATAAGTAGTCCGTTTGAATCAAACTTCAAATCCAACAATTCTTGACTATTTACTAGTCAACAAAACGCACCATAAATCAATTTGGTATCATCCCAAGCCTACCTAGGCTACCGACGCCATTCCAGTACCGATAACGAAAATTCAATGGAAATCCAAAATAAAAATGAAAGAAAGGAGAGAGCAGGGGCGGCAGGGACATCAAGACAGCCCCCTCACTTCTTCTTTTCCACAACCTCGACCGCCCGACCAGCGCGTTCGGCCTTCCCCACAGTCGAAGCCAGAGCGTTCCCGTCTGCACCCTCAACGTCCGATGTAGCGGCCTGCCCGGCCAGAGCTTCACCCTGCAGTCGAAGCAGAGTGCGCAAGGCATCCTCGTAGACTTCCGCTATATCGCCACTGCGCCAGCGCTCCGCCTCATGTTTCGTGCCCAGGGGAACCTGCAATTTTGCGCGCCGCGCCAATCGAGCCGACCTTCTTGTTGGTGGTGGTGGTGTTGTTGTTGACCCATCCATGGCACCAACCTCAGCGCCTCCAGGTGCATCAACCATTTGCGTATCACGTCCTTCGCCATCTGTTCTCGACGCTGCTGCCGCTGCCGCTGCCGTAGCTGTTCCCGTCCCAGTGCCCGTCATCTCTTGATCCTCCGCTGCTCTATCCAGACTGACTCCCTCACTCTCCTCCTTCAACCCATTATCCTCCTCCTCACCGACAACAACATTCATACCGTCATCACTTTTCTCCTGCTCTCCCTCTCCCTCTCCCCTCTCTCCAAGTTCAAGTTCAACATCCATTTCCTCCATCTCCTCCTCAATCACCCTCCTCAACTGCGCCGCATACGCCCTCGCCGCCCGCCCCGGCGCGTCCCGCCGCAACTGCGCCACCGTCGTCGTCAACGACTCCAGCTGCGCGTACAGCGAGGTCACCCGCGCCGCGAGCTTCGCGTCATACGCCTCATATTCGACCTGTTCGGTGGGGGCGGTGAACGAGGCGGGGAAGGGGAATTCTTTGGAGGAGGAATCGAGCCCGTTGATCGTGATGGAATAGGAGGCGCTTGTGAAGGTGCGGAGAATGTACTATTTTGAAGGGTTCGAATTGTGTTAGATTAGCTATTAGGATTTTGTGGGAGGGATGCTGAGGCCAACCTCGTCAACTAATTCGCGGACACGTTCGCGCATCGGATCCGGTCCATCGTTGGGATTGGCGGAGGGAGGTAGGTGGAGGTCGAGCTTTTGGCGCGAGAGCGCGACGGTGTTGCCGTAGAGGTAGGTTAGGTCGGCTGGGGATTGGAGTTCGATTTTGCGGTGGTGCGAGTCGCTCATGTTCTTTTCGTGTGGAAATGGGTATGAGGGAGGGGATTGGGGTGGAGAGGCTGGATGGTACTATGTAATTTGTTGGGAGGAGGGGTTGGCGTTGAGTGAGGAGGGGTTGGAATTGGTGTTGGAGTTTATTGATTGTTTGTTTTATCTGGAGGTGATGATGGTTCGGAGATACACCCGCGGTAGATAGTAATTTAATGTTGTTACCGCTCCCCCCCCCCGCCGTTGATGCCTTAGGCACACGGTAAGAAAGGTAGTCATGCCTCAGGCGTTAACCAGGCAGCCACCACAGTTCTTTAGTGCCGATCGGCGCGCCCCCACAACGATGTCATCGATCAAGTGAGGAACTGAGGAACTTGGCTTGGGGTTTCACTTAAAACACTAACTTCCACGCATGAACGACTCCTATCTCTCCGTGATGTGGTGGCCGATCGTCCTGCAATTCACTCTTGGGTTCCCCCCTGGCCTTTTGTGATAATAATATATCAACTTTATTATTCCCTTCAAACTTATCCCGAAATTGCAATCCTAAATTCGGTCCTGGGGAGTGCCGATCACCCCTGCTGCCCACAGTAAACTTCAGCTCCACCTACAACATTTGCCTTTTCTGTTCGTTTTTTCAGTTCAGGTACAACTAGTCTTGCTGCTGCGATGAGATCACTGCTGGGCCGTGAATACCTGAGCTAGCACACTTTGAAGATATCCCAGAAACAATGGAAAGCAATATCAAGATCAGTCTTGTCGACAAGACCGCCCCCCGTCGTCCGTCGGACGATGCGCTGGCGCATTCGCACACCGCAACAACAGACCTCTCCCGGAATATCTCGAAGAAGTTCACCCGTGCATCTATACGGAGCGAGCTCGCCAAGCGCAAGTATGCCAAATGGCAGCCGGACCGTCTAGGACTTACCGACGATGAGGACACCTCCGACCGCAGACTGTCCGAAGGGCGCGACCTGTTCACGACCGAGACGAGAACAGACACACTAGCAGGGGAGAGTCGCTTGACGGCGGGCCCCTCGTCGTCGCAGAGCTTTCCGGAGGACCAGCGCAATGTCGACTCGTCGGACGTCGACCAGCAGGGCGTCCGAGATCACGAACATGACGGCCAGAACCACCTCAAGATGTCGGGGCTGAAGCCCGGCACCGAGCTGGACATCCTGTATGAGAACCAACGGGGCTGGTTCTTCTTCGGCATCCCCCTCTATTCGCACAGCTCGCTGCTCAACTTTGACCCGGCGGCCTGGACGACGCCCGACGGTCGGGATAGCGCCGTCGACATCACGAAAGCGCAGCTCCCGGACCCCAGCTGGGAGTGGGTCTGGAAGACCTGGTACGTGGACATGTCCGGGGATGTGGATGATCAGGGCTGGCAGTACTCGTTCTCGTTCGGCTCGTCGGCCTGGCATGGGTCGCATCCCTGGTATCATTCGTACGTGCGCCGTCGCCGATGGGTCCGACTCCGAGTGAAGCGCGTGTCGGAGCGCAGTCGTCGGGGCCGGTCGGGTCTGGAGGTGGCGCACATGCTTAACGAGGATTATTTCACGATCCACTCGGGTAAGGCGAAGACGAGGGCGTCGAGCACGGATGGTCTGTCGCGCGCCACGTCCGGGTATCTCAGTCGCGCGGCTACGAAGCTCGAGGAGGAGGAGCCAGTGGAGGAAATCGCTAATATCCCGGCCTTGATACATGCGTTGCGAGTGGCCAGAGTCGATCGGGAGAAGATGGACGCTCTAGAGCAGTTTATGCAGGAGGGTGGGGACGAGCTCTTTTATTTGGATGGAAAGGTAAGCTTTTTTTATTCTCTTTCTCTGACCTACTCTGCTCTCCATTTGGCCCGTCAGACACAAGTACTGATGTCAATCTGATGGTAGATCCCGGAGATCATGTCTATGTTTGTCTTCCAGGCTTCTCGGTGGCAGTACTTCACCCGCTTATCCGATGTCGTCGAGGAGCTGTCTCAGAGTAGCTCTGAAGCAAGTGGAAAGGAGGCCGCGGAGCTCCAGCGCAAACGCGATCACCTTCAGAAAGCTGCAGATGTAGCCCGGCGTCATCTCACGGGGCCTGAAGTGCTGCATTTCGATAACCGGCACCTGGAGGCGGGGATGCTGGACCTGACTCCAGCCCCGAAGAGAGGCAGTTTGTTGTCGAAGTACTCCGGCAAAGTCTCATTCCGTCCTATGGATGACGGGGGTGAAATCAAAGGGATCCCCCAAGCAGCTGAAGTCGGGCGTGAGGGCCATATTTACCAGTATACTTCATAACGGCTTGCTTTTGCTTGCATGGGTAGCATGGCGCTTTTTTTTTTGTTTTGTTTTTGTTCTTATTGTTGGGGTTTCATGATCTTGAATTAGCTTGGTGTCACGGAGCAGCTTGTGTTTTCTCCCCCTTGCTTTTGACAGTACTTTTATCATTAATCATATCTCTTGGATATTGTTAATCTCAGTGGAGAGCGTGTACTTCTTATCCTGCTACAGTTCCTTTGTTAGAATGAAAGCGGAGTGCTGGCGGCGACGGGCACAAAACCTCGGGCCGTTCACTGACCGCCTTGGCCGGGAAAAACATTTTCTAGGTTCCGCAGCGGAGTGACCACCGGAGCTTTGATCTTGCCTTGCCTCTACCCTTCCACTAATATTCCAGACACAACTTTCTCAATTCCCTCTACCCCTAACCCCCTGGCCCCGTTTCTTGCCTAGGGTCGGTCCCTACGGGCTCTCGTCAATGCTTTCACGCAGTCGGCCATATCTCACGAGGCGCAGATTACCTGCTGTCCTGGACCACGTCGCGACTGCCCCCGATGAGCCACTCCTCTTTCTCTACCCATCCTGGTTTACGTCTCTGCCCGCGCATCGGGGGTCGTCCTTGACAAGAAACCCCGCTCTTAGTTTATCCAGACAATATCATCGCCCTAGCAAACGTGGACCCAGTGTCCCCCGACTCTCCCCGCAGTCCTCGACCGGAAATTACTCGTCTAGACAAATAACCTCTTCTTCCGTTGCCGTCGGAAGACGTGGCCTAGATAAGGAAGCCACAAGGCCTGCAGCAAAGCCTCAAGCTTCACGGACGTCGCCCTTCCCTCAACCGACGTCCGACAACACTTCGAGATGGACGCCACCGCGGGTAAGAAGTCTTGCCGCGCTGTCTTCGATCTCGCCCCGCGATAAAAAGAAACTACAACACCGACAATCCGAACTCGACAACACGCGCAAAAACCAACAGAAAACGATAGAGAGACGGTGGAAGGACCAGGCTGCGGTCTACGAGAGGATACTCAGGATGAATCGGGCAATTCCGGCAAATGCTCCGTTGAAGTCCAACCAACTGGAGCTATATCTAAGGGAGGAGACGATCGCCGAATTCGCCGGCTTGGTGTCGAGGGGCGAGAACATCTTCTATCGCCATGTGTATCATGGGTGCAAGGTGCATGTTAAGCCGCTGTCGGAGAGCGTCGGGATGTGTCGCCGGGTGATCTTGGAGGGTCGACCGGCGGCCGTGGAGGAGGTCAAGAAAGAACTGCTGGAGATCGGGACCCTGCAAGATGAATATGATCCGGTCGTCGACATGCGTAAACCTGTGGTACCCATCTACCCTCGGGTTGACCGACGGATACACAAAGACATACCCTTGGTTCGCGGCACGTGGGATATGCCCAAGGATCCCACGGAGTTCACTGTGGATCAGATTATCCGCCAGGGAGAGCTCCTAGCTACTGTGAGGGACTTTACGCACCATGTGGAGGATCTCATCACGTCTTGGCCCAACTCCAGGGAGCAGCCGGGTAAACACGGTGCGGATGTGGCCGATGCTCTCGAGACGCTTTTCCTGAAAAGCGCCCACACAGAATTGATATCAACAGCGTCATTGAATCAAGCCCTGTCGTTCTTGCTAGAGCGCAAGCAGTATTGGATCGCTCACCAGATTTTCCACTCCGCAAAGCATGTTGCAACCGTGGAAACCTTCAACATGATGCTCAAGTCGACGGCCCTCGAGCAGAACCTGAAGCGGTTCAGGAACCTCTTGCATGGTATGGAAAATCTGGGCATCCGCGCAGATGTCGAGACCTGGCTTGCTTATGCTGACTGCTTTGTTTCTCCAACCAAGAAGATGGCAGTAGTGAACAGTCTACGGCAGCGAGGGATGCTGCAGGAGACCACGCTACAG
This sequence comes from Aspergillus floridensis, assembly GCA_012184565.1. Classification (NCBI taxonomy): domain Eukaryota; kingdom Fungi; phylum Ascomycota; class Eurotiomycetes; order Eurotiales; family Aspergillaceae; genus Aspergillus; species Aspergillus floridensis. The sequence goes on from WOUI01000125.1 coordinate 46,719, forward strand.
CGGACAGCGTTGCGCGCAGTGCTACACGACCTACTGGTGGAGCATCTCCATGACGGCGGCGACATGAACTCTTTTCTGGAAAAGATAGCCCGGGACTGGGACAGCACGATGTGGAGCCCGAGTATGGTCAACCAGATGATGTGCGCCGTCATGCGAGTGAATCATCTGAAAGCGAGAGATCAGCTGTTCCAATTCTGCAGGCAGAATGGCTTACGTATCGAGTCTTACACTTTTTATCTTCTCGTGGGCACATGCAACAAGGGCAACATCCTTCAGGCCCTGCAATACATGTACCAGACCATGGAGGATCCGGCGCGAGAACTCAACGTCGCCGGCTGGACGCGACTTTTTTTACACGCATGGCACGGCGGATACTACAACATTTGCCGTGTCTTATGGCGGTATGCCTGCATGAGAGGACATGCGGCTTCACGCATTGCCGAGCGGGTCTATGAATCCCTGCTGCACGAAGCTGGCCCGGAGACAACCTTCCGCAGGGCCGTCGCGGCGCGGCTCATCCTCGGAATCGATCTGGGGACGCCCAGACCGACCTCGGGCGGAAGGTTTTATAAGCTGAAGGGGTTGCCGGCTGAATATGCCGCAGATCCGGTGAAATATCTGTGCATCCAGGTTGATCCTACGGAGCGGAACAATCAGCTGAACGTCAGCGAGGCGATCCTTGCTCGCGATATGGATGTGGGGCGATTCTACAAACCTCAGGTATCACTTCGGGCGATGCTCGACGCTGCGACCATCGTGGATCTGGAATGGAAGAAACTGGCTCGCGAGAAGGCTTTAGCTCGCGAGGAGCCCCTGGCCCTTGAATGGATGCGCGATAACATCATCCAGGTCAAATTACTCCCGCACGACCGCAAGGACGAGAAGAAAAAGAAGCAGCAGCAGCAGCAGCAGCAGCAGCAGCGGTGGCGGCGGCGGCGGTGAATGATTTCCCCTGCCCCGAATTTGCCATCCTGTGGCCCTGGTTTATTGCTAGGCCTTATACGTTTGCCATGATCATGAGCTAGTCGCACTCCTTCCCTCAACTCGTCACTCACCCACCCATCCACCCATCCACCCACCTCTTGGCCTTTGGCGACCCTGTATATATATATATATGTATATTGAGCCATAATTGTAAATAGATGCTTAAATATAGACATAGAGCGGAAGAGAAAGACAACAACATTGGGAAATCTGTGAATGTGCAATCCTGACCGAGAAAACAAAAGTCTCTAATGGTTTCAGCCAAATGCAATTGATGATCTGCAGCACGATGCCACCCCACCCCACCCCCCTCCAACGTCGCCAAGTTCCAAGCAAAGAAACATCAATCATTTTCATCACATGCATACACATAATCATTAGTAGGTCATTTGGGTAAAGGGAGGGTGCAATCGGTATGAGTGTATGGGGAACGACTGTGGTCTAATATATCCCACCCAGCTCGGCCCTTGATGGAAAAGGATAGACATGTGAGGGAGGGAGGAATCGTGTCTTTGGGGTAGGCTCCTTTGAATACTGTTTGTGTCCACGTTTTCGCCCAGGCCAGGTGGCCACCTACCACCCCCCACTGCCATTCTCATGCAGCAAGGCCGGTTCCGGCGCCGCCAGCGCCCCCGTCATCTCCGCCCCTCCCCCTTCCCCTCCCCCTCGTTGTGCGTCACCGCCACCGCCGGGCAGAGGAAGGGGATACGGCGGCGCCGGAGCCGGAGCCCCAGCCCCAGCCCCATAAGGATCGAGCGTGGTGCGCATCGACCCCACGCCTTCCTTGAGATATAACACCAGCCGATAGGCCGAGTTCCCGTTCAGATAGTACCGATGGAGCCGCTTGCTGCGCAGGAATCCCAGCCGTTCGTAGAGCTTGATGGCGGCCGTGTTGGTGATTTCGGTTTCGAGAACGATCTGTTCGCGGTGGTTTGTGTTAGCTTGAGCTGAAGCTTGTTTGGAAACGGGGTGAGGTGCAAGGCAAGGTTGAGATGGGAAGAAGAACACACCTCGTCCGCATCCCGCTCAATCATCGCATCGATCGCCATCCGAGCTAGCTTGGTGGCGATGCCCCGGCCTCGGTACTCTTTCTTCACGGCTAGCATGGCGATGTAGCCGCGCAGAGGTCCGCCTCGGTGGGGTTCGAGTTTCGAGACGACGACGCCGACCATGCGCGGTTGCTGCTGCTGCTGCTGTTGCGGCGGCGGCGGCGGCGGCGGCGACGACGGTGATGGGGATGGTGTTGTTTCGGACGCGGGGGAGAAAGAGGTGGAGTCGTCCATGGCCATGAAGCATAGGTCACCCCATTGGTAGAGGAAGTAGCGGTAAACGTAGATGCTGTAGGGCTCCGAGAGGTCTTTGGAGATTAGTTGGCGCATGGCCGGGACGTATTCGTCTTCGCGGGCGCCATCGTAGCGGACGTAGCGGAGGGGGGTGTGGGTATTAGTTGTTGTTGCGGTGGTGGTGGGGGTAGTGGGAGTTGTGGTGGAGGTGGTGGTTGTTGATGGTGTTGTTGTTGTTGTTGTTGTTGTTGTTGTTGTTGTTGTTGTTGTTGTTGTTGTTGGTGCTGGTGCTGCTTCTGCTGCTGTGGCGGTTGAAGACAATGCGGGGGGTGGATTCGGGTTCATTGGAGCGGTGGAGGAATTGGCATCGGAGGGAAGCAATGCGAATTGATTCAGGAACAGAGACGTGGATGATGATCAGGTATGTGCTGGTTGGGCGGATGTGCAGTAGATAGACAGATAGACAGACAGACACAAGGTACACCTACAATCGGAGATGGAGAGAACCGAGAAGAGAGAGAGAAAGAGAAAAGGAAGAAAAGAAGAAGTTCGGGATGACGTCCGATTCCCGCTCCGTCTCTTTCTTTGCTCTCTCCTTCCCCAACATGTGATTTTCAACCTTTTTCCATCCGCGGCTTTTCTCTCCCCCTCTTTATTTTCCTTTTTCCTCATCCCGCTAAATCTTTTTCTTTGTGTTGGATTCTCTTGGGCTTCGATCTGGCTACCTAATTGCTATTTTATTTATGCCATTGCTCCTCGGAGATTTCTGAGTTGTTGCACGGAGCTTTTTCTGACCTTGTAATCCGGCGGTGATGCTCCGGCGTCGCGTGGGCAAGGAGGAGGAGGAGGAGCCCAACCACAACCATAACTATAACCACGAGGTGCGGCATTCCTCCGATTCCTCCTCCCGCGACAGTTCCCAGTCCAAGTCCAAGTTCAAGTCCGATACCGACTCGCCAGCAGCTGCCCGTCCCTCCCATTCCAAACGATCCGAGTCCTTCATCCACAAGCCGCGCAGCAAACGTCGCAATGGGTTGATCTTCGCGCTGGGCGGCCTGTTCGGAGTTCTGGTCGCCGTGCTCTTCGCCAATCAACAGGATGTCATCAGTTTAGACAGTTTGATGGACTTCAACATCGAGTCCCTGATGGAGGTGATGCCGCATGGGTTCTTGAACGATGCAAGAGAATTCACCGTACGTTATCTTCCTTGTCGGCGCCCGTCGGAGAAAATGTGGGCGGGTAGACAATGCAGCCATGCTTCGTGCATGCAGTGAACCTATAAGATGATTGCTGACCGAGATGGGACTATCTATATAGCAACATGAGCGCGACACAGTCAATTACGATCCTTTCTCCGTCGGACTACACCTGCAGGCGCAAGGTTTCCAGGCGAAACACCCGATGGTCATGATCCCCGGGGTGATCTCCACCGGTCTGGAGAGTTGGGGCACCGATCCCGCGTCCCGGCAGTACTTCCGCAAGAGACTCTGGGGCAGTTGGAGCATGATGCGGGCGCTGGTGCTCGACAAACCGGGGTGGAAAAACCATATTATGCTGGACAAGGACACTGGGCTCGATCCCCCGGGGATTAAATTGCGCGCGGCGCAGGGTTTCGACGCGACCGATTTCTTCATCACGGGCTACTGGATCTGGAACAAGATCCTCGAGAACCTGGCGACCATCGGCTACGATCCCACTAATGCGTTTACGGCGGCCTACGACTGGCGGCTCTCGTACCCGAACATGGAGGTCCGAGACCAGTACTTCAGCCGCCTGAAGTCTTACATCGAGACGGCCGTGCAGGTCCAGGGCGAGAAGGTCACCCTCGCCTCGCACAGTATGGGCTCCCAGGTCGTGCTCTACTTCTTCAAATGGGTCGAGAACCCCGAGCACGGCAAGGGCGGCTCGGACTGGGTCAACCGGCACGTCGCCAACTGGATTAACATCAGTGGCTGCATGCTCGGGGCTGTCAAGGGCCTCACGGCCGTCCTGTCCGGCGAGATGCGCGACACCGCCCAGCTGAACGCCTTCGCCGTCTACGGGCTGGAGAAGTTCCTGTCCAAGGAGGAGCGCGCCGAGATCTTCCGCGCTATGCCCGGCATCTCCAGCATGCTGCCCAAGGGCGGCGAGGCCGTCTGGGGCAACGCGACGTGGGCGCCCGACGACCAGCCAAACCAGAACCTCACCTACGGCAACCTGCTCAACTTCCGCGAGAGCGGCACCAGCCGCATCATCAAGAACATGACCATCACCGAGAGCCTGAACTACCTCCTCGACGAGGGCGAGGACTGGTACCGCCACCAGGTGCTGGCCAGCTACTCGCACGGCGTCGCCCACACCGCGCGCGAGGTTGAGGCCAACGAGCACAACCCGCGCACCTGGCTGAACCCGCTCGAAGCCCGCCTCCCGCTCGCCCCAGACATGAAGATCTACTGCTTCTACGGGGTGGGCAAGCCCACCGAGCGGAGCTACTTCTACCAGGAGGAGCGCGACCCCCTCGTCAACCTCAATGTCAGCATCGACACCACCGTCACCAACAACGACGGCGTCGACCACGGCGTCCACATGGGCGAAGGCGACGGCACTGTCAACCTGCTGAGCACCGGTTACATGTGCGCCAAGGGCTGGCACATCAAGCGGTATAACCCGGCCGGGGTGAAGATCAAGGTCTTTGAGATGCCCCATGAGCCGGACCGGTTCTCGCCCAGAGGTGGGCCTAACACGGGTTCGTTCCTCCCTTTTCTGTTCCTCCTCTGAAAACCTGACACACTCCCCATTTGAGACCTGCCCCCGCACATCACCAACCCATCCATGTCCCTCCCTCAAACAAATCACTCAACCCATCTAACGCCAAAGAAAAACAGGAGACCACGTTGACATCCTCGGCCGCGCCTCCCTCAACGACCTCATCCTCCGCGTGGCCGCCGGTCAAGGCGATCACATCGAAGAGACCTACGTCTCCAACATCCGTGAATACGCCGAACGAGTTCAAATTTTCGACGATGAATGAACAATAGATGAATGTGCACAAATGAACAAACCCCCCCTACCAAGATAAAATAGACAATAGCAATCAACCACCTCTTCCTGCCAAACAATTCATATCCTTGAAATATTCATATAGATCACTTTTCATTCGCCCGGGTGCTGCGGTTAGTTACACTTGAAGAGCAAAAGAAGGGCGAGTCGAGCTGTAAGCCGCCTTATTATCTCTTTTTCTAGGCTAGGCTTTCGTATCCATCCATGCCTTCATCAGAACCGATGACTGTAACTAGCATACAGCGGCGCGCCCAGAGGGCTTGATTACCTAATCTATGGCGCTTTGTCTTAAGAAACGTCACGTGCAAGGCATGTCCCTTAGATAACCGAGTTTGTCAGAGGACGCTGAAAATTACCAAGTGACTAACTACTAGAACATTCACAGTGGAGAGAGAAAAAGGTTCTTGTGATGATATTTCCAGGTTTTTTTTTTTTGTAAATCCGGAAATTCAAGGTATGTTTCCATTTCCCAGATTTCATATGGTTGGTATGAAAGTAGTTAATCTAACTTACAGTCAAGGACAAAATGAAAGGTGAGAAAGACACATGAGCCGGCGGAATCACCGTAGGCAAGAAAAAAAAAGAGGAGGATAAACAGGACGTAAGGGGGAGAGTATCACTTTTTTTTTCTCAATTTCCCTCAATACGAGATGAAGGGTGATGATGGACATTCAGGGTGGAAAGGTCATAGAAGAAGAAAAGATAAACATGGTATAATGTACAACCAAGAGCAGTCAAACCTCGCAGCCGAAAACGCGCCACAATGGCTTGAAATGCCTGACTCCGGTCGTGGAAAGAACAAATGACTCGTAGAATCTGTTCGACCAGAGCAGAATAATGCAAGAAAAATCGAAAATTCGAACCGAACGAAGACAAAGGTATTAACATCCCCGGGAGTCAAGCAGAAAATGGACAAAAAGGAAAGTGCCAGTATCCTAACTCAGCCAGGGTCAAATAAAAAGGGGGGGAAACAATCTATGAGAAACATTGCCAGATAAAATGCCAAATCCGAAGAAGATAGGTAAAAGATCAAGGAGACGCGAAGGCAGGAACGAGGCACAAAACTCGTGCAAAGGCGGAAAATAAATATTCATAATTGTCGTGACTCCTGACTCTAGGGGTTTCCATCCAAGAGGATCCCTGGAGCAGTAAGGTGGAATAAAATCAGCCCAGTGAATATTTTCATTCATAACGAGGCCGTTTTGGAGGAAAGAGAATTGTCGAGTGAAACAAAAGGAAGAGTCCCATATCGCTAGAGGCAACGGGCAGAGATGAGGATGGATGCACTCCTCGATGCCCGAGGCTGGACACTTTTTTTCGATTTTTGCTTGAGGCAAAGCCAGGAAGATTGACGGCGGGTACTTTTCAGCGGATAACACAATCGAAACCGACTCGAGGAAAACGGGTAGTCATGCAAGGAACACGAATGGAACACGGTATCATTAGCGGAAATTTGGACGATGCGAATAAGATGGTCTAGTGGAAAGACGAGGTCGAAGATAGTCGAATTAGGAAACAAATAACTTTTTTTCCCAGCACGATGACGCTTAATGGGTGAGAGTCGTGGCACCACTAAGCGACAATCGGCTGCATCGAGCCGAAGGGATTGGCGCACATGTAGTGCTCCGCAGGCTTGATGCAATAGAGACAGCCGCACGACGAGCCATGGCCAGTCCACACACTTTGCGCGAAAGGCAGAGCGTAGGCCGGAGTGTGATGGTACGACGGCGGCTGTGATGAAGGCGCTGCAGGGATGTACTGTTGTGGAGTGGGCACCCAGGTACGCGTGTACGGCGGAGGCGGGTTAGTGTACGCCCAAGGCCCAACAGCAAAGTAGTCCGGTGTGTTGGGGCCACTGTGCGGCGCGGAAGGGGGCGAATATTCAGAGGCGGTCGGGTTGAGCCACGAGTTTTCGAAGGTGGAACTGCGCTGGTACTGTGGAGGGATGGGACCTTCGGGGGAAAGCAGCGGTTTCGAGACACGATGGGGCCGGGGAACGTTCGTGTCGATGGGTGCCAGAGCGTGGCGAGACTCCTGGGCACGGGCGGCCGTCTTGGCACGCCAGTTTTCCCAGTGCTTGAGCCATGTAGCAAACCCATCCTGCTTGTCGTGGATGCGCTCGTGGATTTTCCACTCGAAAGCGAAGAGCCAGTCCAATTCCATCGAGTTCAACTCGCTGACTGGAATGTTGCTAACCTCAGCCCACGACTTGTTCTGGAAGGTGTTGTCGTCCAAGAACTTGCTTCCCAGAAGGAGAGCAACAGTGAGCATCCGGTAGACCTGGCCGCTTCCAGAGTGGAACACCTTGGCCGAAGAGAGCATGCGCATCCGACTCGCGAGGTAGTAGAGACCCAAGAGGATGGTCGAGCTCGGGAGCCGAGTCGACGACAAGATCTGGTAGACGTATTTTCGGAACTGGGGGGTGACCGACGATCCTGGGTAGACGCTTCGCGCTAAGTCAATATCTGCAAGGTTGATCTTGGTGATGTACAAAGCATACATTCCCTGGGCCATTTCAGCCACGTAGTCGGACATCTGGTCCATCTCATAGTCCAAGTGCGCCGCGACGCCTCCAGTAGCCTTTTCCTCCTTGCGCGGTTGCTCTTGCACCATCATGTCCTGCCGACGGTAATGGGGCGCGATGCCGTTGTCCATCGGGGGCAACTGAACGTTGTTGCGGAGCGGCGGCAGAACATTGGCCGTGGCCATGGCGCCGTACATGGGCTGGTTCATCGTAGAGTGGGCGGCATTCATTTCGCGGCCGTTGCGTACTCCAACCCGGGATTGAGCGTTCATGTTGACAGCCGACTTGGGATAGCAATTGGCTTGGGAATACTGCTCGATGAACTCGCAGCCGTTCTGAGAGTACCGAGGCGGGAATGCAGCGGAGGGTCCCAGAACGTAGAAAGGTTGCTCGTGCTCCATGCGGCCACCACTCACAATGTGAGGCGGGGTCGGAGGAAGGCCCTGCAGGCTAGGGGCGTAGAAGGATGGCATGACGAAGTGAGAAGGAAGAGGTCGACACCAGTTCAGGTGGGGGAAGGTAGACTGGGTGGCTGTTTCCAAGCGCTGTGTTAGCATATTGGCTCCGATGGCAAGCAGGGAAACCCAATGAGCAACAAACAATCAAGACCGCAAGGAACTCAAGATACGAACCGTCTACACGTCCGCCACGCCCTGATCCTGGGTGGGGGTAAGAAGAAGGGAAGCGGTTGCTCGGCGAGCCGCGGCTCTGTTCTTGTGGTATGGGAGGTGTTGTTTAGTTGAATGACATGAGAAGTATGGCAATCTTCACAGCACGGGGCAGATAAAGCAGCGAGACGGTCGTGGATGAATTGATGTGCGCAATTGCTCTGAAAGTTGCTACCGCACGAGTTTGTTGATCGATGTGAAGGCGTGTGACTCTCGGAAGGGGGATGGCAGAGCGGACAATTGATCAAGCACGAGGAAGTCAACAAGACAGACGAGCTAGTCGATCGCTAGTTGATTCTGTTTTTTTTTGTAGCCGAACGAGTAGAACGAATAACCGATGATGGGGTCAAGGGATGTGTTAGGGGGTGCGGATGGGGAAGGGGACGGTGGAGATCTTTTTAAAGTGTTTTTGCGCTTTTTCGAAAAGAAAATATGAACGACAAACACCAGTTCTCGCGTCAAAGGGAGTAGTCCCAGTCCACGGTGACAACGATACTTAGTGAAAAGCTCGTTGAAATATGAGATAGGAAGAAATGGAGATTTTCGCAAAGTGGACAAAAAGAGGAGGAAGGGAAGAGGAGAGTATAGGTTAGATGATGTAAAGAGAAGAGAAGGAAAAAGGAGGAGGGATGAGGAGAAGAGTCAAAGGAGAGGGGGGGAGGGATGGGGGGAAGTAGAAGAAGAGAGAGGAGAGGAGAGAGAGGAGAGCAAAAGAGAGAGAGAGAGAGCGCGAATACAGACGTAGTAAAAAAAAAAAAAAAAAAAAAAAAAAAAAGAGCAGCAGCAGCAGCGGAGAACGAGGGAGAAAAGAGAAGAGCAAAGCAATCGACTGGGACTAGGCTAGGTAGGCTAGGCTCATTAGTAGTTGTCAAGAGAGTCAAGAGGTGTCAGAGGCGGCGGCGGCGATGGTCGTTTGGGGGGCACGGCGAGTCTGAGAGGGTGGAAAAGTCACTGAGAAAGTGACGATCCCCGGCTCAACTGGCCTTGTACTGACTAACCTCTTTCTTGTTTGTTTTTTTCTCTAGGACTTTTTTTTTTATTTTTCCATTCAGTTGATCAAATTAGTTACCCTTTCCTCTCACAGACAGTACGAAAGAGAGAGAGGGCAGTGGGTAAAGGTAAGTGAAACGGGAAAGGGAGGCAGAAGGGGTTTGGTATGGGGTACGGTAAGAGAGTCGTAAGCCAATGTGATTCCGCCTCTGGTGGGGATTTTATTGACGGTTCATACAATCATCTTTGCCCGTTGTATTAGATAAGTGGTTCTTCTATTGCTCAGTTGTTTTCTGCTACAAGTTGTCCCCTCAGGCAGCAGCAGCTAATACAAACCTGATGATAATTTTTGATAGTCTTCAACATGATTCAATCGGATGCCTTACTGCCATCAAAAGACATGAATCTAATTACTGAGACCAACATTGATGGTGGGCCATCCAGAATCCATACATGACCAACCGGTACCACATCCTGCCCCTAAAAAGTCCGTAGGGATTCTCCGTAGGGGTTCGGATTCCTTAACAATGGATGGCCCTTCCTCATCAACAGTAGCAGCATCATTGCCCGCCAGAAATCCCCAGTCTCCAAACTCAGTACGTAGACCCCCATAAAAGTCAAACCATTAATAAGAGACCAGCCGCAGCATCCGAGCAGATGGGACTCGAATCATCTCCATTAAACTAACTTAACTAACTTAACTAATGCTTCACATGGGGTGATCGTTTAGAGTTTTCAGAAATTTCGATGGCTATGATGGGGGAGACTAGGAGACTAGGAGACTAAAGCCAGGAATAATCTTAGTCGGAGAGTTGACAATGTCCCGTTCGTGCTCCATCAAGCCCCCATCGTTGTTCTGGTTGGTTGGTCTGTTGGTGTTTTAAGGGGGGGGAAAGGGAATGAACCTTTGCAAGAGGAGAGAAAAGGTTAGTCAGAATGGATGGGAATGAATGAGAAAAGGAAGGGAAAAAATTCAAAAATTCCTTTTTTTTCCCTCTCTTCACCGTAACACTGGAGTCACTGGGCAGGCTAGGACAGAGGCTAGAACAGTAAGAGAATACCCATATCCATGGGTAGGGGCCCTCTTTCGACCGTCGGCACCGAAAAAATGACTGGAACGAGGGTAAGGGCCTTTTCCCGTCTAGTATGAATTAATGATGATGAAGAGGAGAATGAGATGAGGAGGTGCAGTAGAATTAATCCTGTGATCCTCTGGCTTACCGTTTTTAATTTAAGGAAATATTACCTACCTCTCGCCGACAACCGCATTGGGACCAATGTCGAGGTTTCAGTGAGGTAGGGTTACTGTTCAATAAACAAAATCGATCTTTGACCTGCCACCACCACCACCATCTTTCCCCCCAAGCTGGGAATGATACTCCGAGGTCCCTTGGCCATAGCAGTTAGGGTGAATGAAGTACGACTAACCTGTACAGTAAATTTGATTCACTTGCAGTGCCTGCCGCCCGCCTGACTGACCGGCAGTGCTATCCAATAATAAACTGCACGACCAGACCGGGCCAAACTGCACAACCACCCCTTCTACTCAGTAAGCTCCAGCGGTTGGCGGTGGGCAGTCTCGGGGGAGCCAAACGGTTCAGTTTTAGTCGGGTTAGTTAACAAGTTGGATGTTGAGTTTAGTCAGTCAGTCACTGCAAGTTAGACTGAGTACCAGTTAGTCTAGGACTTTAGGGGTTCGAGAGGCAGGCTCGAACGGTCAAACCAGAAGGCATCGGCACTTGGGGTTGGTCACCGCAGTGACCCATGTATTACTACTTCCAGGGCGCTTAGCGGCGGCCGGTCTGCTTGATTGCAAAGAGCTAAGAGGACGGCCATGGGATGGAGGGAAGGAGAAAATTCCTCGAACCCACCACCACATGTTGGCATCTCTCGAACCAGGGTGGGTGATTCAACCATTTAACAGCAGCTACTATGGACATTGGCGGTAATTTATTGAAGTCTTCAAAGGATATGGATTGTCACAAGGCCACCTTTCATCATCCTTCCCACCGTTGTTTTATCCACTGACAAAGTCGTTCACGAAGCAGAAGTAGATTGAATCTAAATAACACCAAAACACGATGATAGGAGGCCTGGGTGACGATGCCGACCTCCAATCAATCCCAGACGGGGCAACGTCCTACGATCCATTGGCCTGGTGGAACAGGCGGCGGTACGGAGTACGTGTACTATGTACGGATTACTGTACTATGTATGTGTATGTAGAGGGCGAACAGTCAATGAAAAGTCCTGGTCGACTTAAGGTTCAGAGATTCACAGGATCATCGAAACTGATAGAGAGAGCAATGCAGCGCAGGTGCCTAGCCATGGCCAATTCTTACGCCAGACAGGATACCAACAAGAGCATTTCCGTCACTTCTTGTCTATCGGAGGCAAAAATTGAAGTCACCCCTCGAAAAGAGGGCGAAGAGCAGCAGGAAAGGAGCGGCCGAAGAGCGCTAGTGGTACGGCTCGACAAAATGACTGGGCCGTGCGCCCCCGTGCTAATTTATCAAATGATGGGCAAAGGAAGAAGCCAGAAACAAAAAAAAAAAAAAAAAAAAGAAAATAGAACTAAGGAATTTCAAAACTAATCAGGGAAACAAAAAACGTGTCGTGGACAGGACTAAGAAAGTTGACTAAGATAAAATGGGTCCATGGAGATTGAGTCGTTCACACCAAAAGTGTGGCTTGGCTTGTTGGTCGCACAAAGTGGATTATCTAATCCCTTCTGGTTGGATATTTATAACTTTTTTGCAAAGGTCCCCGCCCAGTCACCGTGTATCCGGAAGGGGGCAGGCGGAGGCAACATTGATTCAATCATCGGTCAATCATGGATCCATCATGGATCCATCATGGATCGTGGTACTAATTGGGTCAGTCATCAAAATAGATCTAGATAGATGGATGGATGGATGGATGGATGGATCATGGGGTGAGAAAAAAGAGGGGGCAGCAGCAGTAGCCAGCTTTACGTCTACAGTAGTCTAGTCAGTCTAGAAGGGATGGAATAGCGAAGAAGGGCATGATCTCAGGGGAGGAAACCTCATCATCACCAGTATGGTCGCGACAAGTCGACGGTGGCGATGGGTGATCTCAAGGCGGAGCCCATGACACCATGCCATGCCATGCCAGGTCCTGCCCTGCCCTTTTGCCCTTGCCCTGTGTCACTTCTGGCTCATGAACCCTGGAGGTCTGGAAGCCTGGGTCTTCCTAGACTGCCTGGACTGTCTGGACTGCCTCATTTTCACCATGATGGTCGAGGTCGCTCGCTGTAGGTCACCACATATGCATCAGCAGGTCCTCCACATACGGTACTTACTGTAAGCTGTATTTTCCGGACAGATTAGCAGCAGGGAAAAGGGCATCAATCATCATCATCATTGTACATATTTGACTGCCAATACTCGGTAGTCAGTCATCTTTCAGGTAGAATCGGTAGAACCTTGAGACGAGCGGAAACATTCCAGCTCCTTCCATTCTGTCGACATTCCTGCCTGTTGCTGCAGCTCAGCCATCATCAAACATCAACCCAATCAATGATGGGTTATTGAGTCCCAATATCCTGTTGGTAGAGGTGACAGACCTGGTATACGTACAGTAAGTACATACTCATAGTGGTAAAGAGGGGGGAAGAGCATGTGCCTGATCTCCCTGTGGCTCGGAGGCTGGCCAGAGGAATCATCTCATTAGCATCGTCGTCGTCACCTGGAGCGTTGCGGCTGTTACCTACCTTCATTGCTCTCTTGGTGACTCAGAGCTGCATCGGAATGCATCCAATCAACGCTGGGAGGGGTGTCGGACAGGCTGAGTGATTTTCATTAGTTGGTGAGATGACTGGTGCAGTGGTTGCTTACAAAGACCTATTCAGGCTGCATTTGGATAACTACGACTCAAGGTGGTGCTGGGCTGCTCAGCCGGTCTCAACCAGGCTACCACGGTAATAATAATAGCTCCAGCAGTAAGCATGGCGGTTTGTCGGCGGGGTAGGTTGATATTCTGGAAAACAGCCAGTCCCTGGTTGCTATCGCAATCATGGCGCCAGTCACCTTCCACCTCCTGCAGGCACATCGAGATACAGTACAACGCGATCTACGACTGGGCTTATGGATAAAGAACATAACCCACAACAATCTATTGTAGCCAAAACGTGAGACCTCGGGGATTGAGACATTTAAAGGAGGATCTTATTCTCTCTTCTACGGGACAGCCCAAATGTGCTGTGTCTTACCCGACCGGAGGATGATCCATCACAAACCATCATCATCAATATATGTAATTGTACGGAGTATACGTGCCTGGCTTGCTGTTGTACCACCCTCCTTCTACGCCCATCACTCTATCAATGCCACCACCGATCCAATCCAAGACAAACCCCCAGTATTATCAAGAAGCAAATAACACCCCCAAGTAGAACTTAACAATGGTACTGAGTATTTCGCCCGCCCAAGCAACTAACCTCGATCGATCTCAATCTTTCATCCTGTCGAATCTGAGCTTGCCGTGCCAAACCCTCTCACTCATCACCCCACTCCATCTGCACACAGCAAGATCGAGTAATGGTGAGTGGGGTGGGCAGAGAGGCAGTCTTTGCCTTCAGTCTCTCTATCGTTGCTTCACTCTCAAGCCCGTGAGTGAATGAATGCCCTGACTGCCCATCTGACCAGCCATCGCTGCCCGAAGGGCCCCGTTCTAGAGAAGTTTAATCATCACGATAATACCGCATGTCGCGTATGCAAGCCCTCCAATCCTTCACGATAGTGATACTTCGCCATCGTCTCTGTTACTCTTCGGGAGAGCGCTTGCCCCCCTCCCGCCTCCCCTTTCTCGTTTCTTTCCGATTTCCCAGCTCTATCTTCCGGTATCGCCATTTGCCCCCCTTCTGTTTGGAGGAGCAGGAGGGCTCAGATCGGCTGTATCGGTCATCCTCACCTGGCAACTGACACGGACACTGACATTGACAGTTGACATTGATGACCCTGAGCCGGACAGACGGATATGCAAGAAGCACTGACTTGACTGCCTCTGCCTACCTGCTTCTTTCGCCTTGCTTTGAGGTGAGCCCCCCACCGTGCCTGTTTGACACCTTGACATTTGATGCCGTCGCACCGCTCACCACCTTCCATCTGTTCGCATTCGCACTGTGCCTGTCTGCCTGCCAGGTCAAGCTTAACTATACCGATCATAATATCCGATTCCCTATAAATTATCCTATTTGTCCTATCCTCTCTGCTGCCCTCCATACGCTGGAAGGATTGACAAGAAGCCCCTCCTTTTTCGCCAGCATCTTGATAGAATGAGAACCTCTACATTCTCCATATGAAGTTCTGCATCCAAACCTCAATTACCCGCTCACGACCCCTCATCCCCTAAACTCCCCCCACCCCACCAACCACACTACAATTGGATAGGACTAAGAAAGAAAAAAACAGGAACAGGCACAGGAACAAGAACCTCAGCCCTCAATCCTCAAACCCCTCCTCCTCTCCCTTCCCGTCCATTGCCCTATTGACCCATTGTCCCCCCCCCTATAGACTCTCTTTAGAGTAGTAAGTATATCCCTCAAAATCTATTCTCGGGTCAACACGGATTCTTCTACGAGGAAAATGAAGGTCAAAGCCATTATCATCACTACCTACCTATCTACATTGAACGAATTCCAGAGACTCCGTATGGATAATCTACCCAGGCGGACTCCATTCCCTGGCTCTCCATCCCAAGACCAAACCAAACCAAACAAAACGAAACAATAAACATTTCCGCCCTCCTGTACTACAGTATACAACGGAATGAAATATACATAGATGAATCCAATCCACGAACCGGCCGCAGAATACTCCTAATCCCCAGAGCTGAAATAGTAACAGTTCTCGCTCACCTACCCAGGTAATCATTCTGAAGTTAGCATACTGAATCCCGTAATTGTATATCATGTACAACTCACAATTACAACTCACAATTACAACTCACAATTACAACTCACAATTACAGCTACAATTACAACTACAACTACAACTACAACTACACTACTGTACCAAAGTAAAGACAAAAAAGAAGCCGGGATGGCGGGGGATGGGGGGGCACGATGCTCCCCACTCACGCTCCCCCCACCGGCAACAATGAAACAACGCATCATACACAAGAAAAAACAACGGAAATGTCAGTCGGGAGTTTCGGATACGAGAATGGATGGGCAAAGCAAAAAAAAAAAAAAAAACAAATCATTCCTACTTGACAATTGCAACTTCTCATTATTCCATCCACTCCCAAAATGCGGCAGAAATGCAGAGAAGGAGGGTGAGTGAGGGGTCCTGTTTATCGGTCAGGTACCGGGCGCCGAAACAACCAACCCCCTCCCTCATCGTAGAAACTCTCTCACCACATGTGTATGCGTGTGTGTGTGTGTCATTCTGACATCTACTTTGTACCCTCATGCATTACCATCATCATCCATCCTATTCAGATTTCGGAAAGATGCATCAGAAGAAAAAACAGGTTTTGGGATCCTTGATCTGGCTGTTAGTTCGACATTTAATGATTTAGAGATTGCGCCGTGAGTCATTTAGGCCCATCGTGGGTGATTCGAGCACAAAGACGGACACATAGACAAGACAAATAGCACCATGTAATGCAAGATCGTATTCTTTCGTTCTTTTCTAGCGACTACGATTATGCATCAGGATCCCCTCCTTCTCCCCCTCCATCCCGGAATCTTACCTCCCCCGACTGATTCCGGCTCCAGCTCGTGGAGGATGAGGGGGCAGGAAGAACTGAATGTCAACACCCAGTCCCGGAGATTTCCGGCTGCAATGTCGAGAATAAGTGGAAAGAATGGACACGTTGATGTGGTGAAGCAATAAGATCAAGGAGATAGACGGTAGACAGGTAGGTATGTATGTATGTATGTAGCGCCATCCTCGAAAACGTGAGACGAGACTCTCGAGGTCCCAGAACAGAGTGGATATCATTGATAAATCAACCAGTCAGTGATAAACGGGGTGTGTGGAAACATGGAAGGTAGGAGAAGCAAAAGTTATGAGGATGTTCAGCGAGAAAGTAACAAAACGTCAGATGAAATATATCGTATCGTGAATGCTTCGAGTTTCCCATGCTCATTAGAACCGAATTGACGAAGGGGAACGAGGATCAGCTTTTCGCGCTTGCGCTCTGATACCGTTTCCCTCTTCTCTTTAAACACTTTGAACACCAGATCCGAATTGAAGTCGGTTCGCCATGTGCCAACTGCATGCAGATTAGACAGGACAATCCATAAAAAGCAAGGTGGTAGAATGCAGAATCCCAAGTCGTAAAAGTCGTCAAGCCAAGGCCATCAAGGTTCTTCGTCCCCTGAATGCCAGTCAATGCCCACTGGTCACAGTTCCTACTCCCCCTTCAGGCTTCCGATCAAATTACGGAGGGCATCTACAATGACCTCCTCGTCTTTCGGTTCACCGCCGGGGAATGAGCTGTCCGTTGCGTTGCCGAGTACACGGGCTCGCGCACTCTTGAGCACCTCCCGGATGTAGTTCTTATCCTCGTAATCCTCCATGAGAACAGCCTCGAAATCGTCGATGGCCTTGTTTGCACGATCATTGAACGAGGATGCGTCCGAAGTATCCATATGAGCTGGGCCGGGGCCAGGGACCATACCCATGTTTGGCTGATGCTGCATGGGAGGCCCCGGGGGTGGCCCCGGGGGTGGCGGGGGCGGAGGATGCGTTTGGTGTGTTTGATGTACTGGATGTGGAGCATTGGACGGAGGCATTGGTGGAGGATTTGGCGGAGGGTAAGGTGACTGATGTTGGGGTTGTGGAGGCATTGATTGCGATTGCTGTTGCTGCAGCTGCACCAGCTGCGGCGGCGGATCGGATGCATACGGTGAGGTGTATGTGGAAGGAGTGGTCTGAGCGAAGGCGGGTGGAAGGTTGTTGCGGAGCGGACTGGGTATTGGGAACGGGGTCGAGGCGGCGGGTTGAGAAGGCGGGGGATAGGGACTCGCGTGATGGGGTGCCGGAGGAGCAGGAGACGGAGCGGGAGCGGGAGCGTGGGTGTGAGTGTGAGTTGCATAAGGGTTGGATGGCATAGCAGGGAATTGGAAGTGCGGATTGGCCATGCTGGGCTGTCCATTTGGCTGAGTGCCATATGATGGATTCAATGCAGGCATGTACGAGGGAGGAGCGGGAGGCGGCGGCTGCGCCGCTGGCGGAGGAGGTGACGGGCGCCTCTTCTTCTCCTTCTCAACAGAAGCTCCAGGGCGGAGCTGCCAGGACCACCCCTTTCCATCCCGCTCAGCATGCATGAAAAGATGGCTGTTTCCGTTGAGGTTGTGCCGTACACTGGACGTCCAACCTTCGGTTTCGCACTTGAAACGGAAATATGGATATTTCAACTTCAACGCTCGATAGATCTGCTTGAGTGTCATCGGAGTACCAGCCTCGGTGAGAGCATCGAAGATGAGAACGGCGTAGTTGTAAGGCGGCTTGGCCAGATCCTCCGGGGTATATGCTGACTCGGGAGGATAATTCGGAGATGGCGACCGCGAGGGTTTGCGCTTCTTGACCGGGGGCGCTTTGATAAACTCCTCCGGGCGATGTTCCATAGGATACTGTCCACCTTCGGTGGAAGGTAGGGGGAAGTCCATCGGAGTGCCGTCGGGCTTCTTTCTCTTGGTATACTTGCGCTTCTCAGGTTTTGACCCAGGTGACTCTCCGCCCATCTCCTTGGGCGTAACGGTCGCCGTCGTTGAGGCTGGAGCCTTGCCAGCTTTCGGCCGGCTCCCGGGCGGAGGAGTGACGCCTCCATTGGCCTCGCGCTTCGCTGCCAATTTTTGTTCTCGAGCCAGTTCTGCTCTCTCTCGCTTGGACATGATGCCATCCTTAGGAGGACGCCCAGGACCGCGACGTCGGATTGGTTGTAACGCCGGATCGATAACTCCCTCCACCGAAGGCATTGGTCGCGCCGAGTCGGGCTCTCTGGTTTTTAGTATGAGTTTCGTTGGCGGTCTAGGAGCGTCCTTATTATCCGCAGATTCGGACGGACCCCTCTGCATCTCAACTTCGTCTTCAACGGCAGGAGCTGGTGTCTCAGAGGTTTCCTCCCCTGTACCCAGGGGCTCCTCGACACGGTCAGCACCAGTCTCACCGATTGGCACATCTGGTAATAGAAAGCGAATGCGAACACCTCCAATCTGGATGTAGTCGCCGCTATGTAATGGTCTGATCTGACCGGGCGATAACCAATCTGCACCAATGAACGCGCCATTTCGTCCCATTACTTCCATCTCAAACAGATTCTTATCAAAATTGTAGGCGATCTTGACATGTTTGCGGGAGATACCACGGTGGCCAGCGGCACTGCCGTCAACGGTGGCGGGAGGGTGAATGGGGATTGTCGGACATGCGTCAGGCGAAGGGAGCAGCGCAAGCGCATCAACAGGCTTTGCATCGCCGTTTTCATCATTCAATGACTGCATCGCTAGGGCATTGTAGTCGGTGGTATTGTTATCGGTCGATTGAAGTTGAGCTGGAGTTGCATGCAGCGGAGCGCCCGATTCCGCATGGGAAGAAACCGACGATCGACGGCTGAGACGAGGAGGAAGATGGGAGACATCGGGATCGAAGCCCATAATTCCACCACGGTCACTGACAACGCTGCCCATCATACCGCTGCCTTCATGCTTCACACGGACGGGGGTATGCGACATGTTTCCGCCACTAGAGCTCTTCGCCCGTGTTGTCCTCATTGCTTGTCGAACTTGTATTTCGCGTTGATGCGCAGCGCGAGCGGCTCGTACATCACGACCAAGGATAAAGGAATACGTGTTGCAATAGAAATGACCGTCATCGAACTCGAGCTTCGCAAATGCTTGAATCCGGGGTTCGGAGCCGGTGACAGAACCCGAGCCATCATGCGGTAGACCCGAATATCCAAGTGCGGAGAGATCGGCGCTCTGCGATAGATACGCGTCTGTAAGCATCTCATTGTGTTGCAATGCATCGAAAGGATTCTTCGAGGAAGACGACAGATCGAAGGGTGTGAAAAGATCAGCATGGTCGATGCCGCCTTTCGCGAAAAGCAATGGATCTGTGAGGCCGTCGATTGAATCGTTCATCTTAACGGTCGGGTTCGTGTCTTCTTCGGGATTCGTCAGGGGCATATCGGGTTGGGGGTCGAACTTTTCCTCCTGCTGGTGATGCGAAGATTGCTGGGCAGTCGATGTCAGCGGGATTTGATTCGCGCCTCCGCCGGTCGAGTCGGCAGGCGAAATGGCCATAGGCTCTGAAGTTGAATCTAACGTCCATTGGAGATTTGATTTATCGTCGACTTGGTGCGGTTGATCCGTCGCTTGCGGGGCTGGTGGCATTGGGTGGTCCTCAGACGGCGATGGACCGGAGGAGGATTGGTTGCCAAGGAGCTGGGCCAGCAGCGCACTGGCGGCGGACTGACGACGGAGATCGGATTGAGAATCATGCGGCGCAGGAGATATTGAGGATTGATCGTCGGGTTCGGATTTGATTGTAGTTGAGGAAAGGGCGGGTAGGCCATTGGGGGAGGAGGCGTCGAGGGGATCGGGGACAAGATCTTGCAGAGCGCGGATTGCGGAGTCGTTGGGCGGGGATGAATGCGGTTGAGGGTCAAGATGTTGTTGCTGGTGCTGCTGCTGTTGTTGTGATCGAGGATAGTCGTACACGGACGACATATCCGGGGCAGCATCCGGAGGACGATGGCCCACCGCTGGCGCTGTCATGGTCTGCGACGACGACATGACCGGCGGCTGGTCTTGACGGGGGGTCGAGTAGGAGAGGATTGGGGGTGGAGGGAGACAAGACGAAAGAGGAGGAGGAGAGAAGTCAAGGGCGGTGAGCCCGTCTCCCGGCCCAGGACGGTCTCTGACTGGTCGGCGAAAAGTAGTGCCGGCGATATTTTTTTTTTCATGGAGTTTTTTCTGCCGCTTCCGGTGACGGGATGGACGGTACCTTTGGGGAAATTTGTATGGGGAGAAGGTATTATTGAGGTATTTCCACGTAATCAATTGGTATGGGCCGTTTATCCTTTACCCAGTCTATTTATTGCTTGGTTCTAGCCTCTGTCCATCAGGCACATCTTGAGAGGATAGATAGGATACCTCCTGCAACGCACGACAGCTGGCACTGCTTCATTTTCTGGTCCAGATACTCCCTAAACCCTGGAGTGTTGGAGATGGCTGATTAACTCCTGACATGCAGGAATGGGCGACTCGGAGTATACATCCCATTGGACTGGTTTTTAACGGCATGCAGCATCCAATTCATTGCCTGGGGCGACGGGAGGTTTCAGACGGGTAGTAGGTAGACTTTTTCTTATTAGCTGGCAAAGACCCGATTCGACATGCAATGCTCGACTTTTATCTATGTTGGCAATTTCTTCGCATATTTTCCTCGAATCTTGAGTTTCAGAGGTCGTAATAGATTCAGTCGAAACAAGATGATTCCAAAATCAGTCTTTGTTGGACTTTGATATTGACCATAGAAGTTGAGCTTCCATAGATTGAATAACTGAAGCCTGTTCGTTTGTAGAGTCATAATTTTTTATTCAGGATATATACAAGCTTCGGGCGCTTCCATGCTTCTGGAGTCTTCAATCCTTGGATTTTCTCTTCTGGGGTATAAGTACCTATACATGAGATCTTTCATCATGTGTAGAGTTACCTCATGCTCAAGCTACCATACGATCCCCTCACGGTACAGTACACGGAACCAATTCGCAACCTTGGAACACTTTATTCAAGAATTCAATATACGCTCAAGAGTAGCAGATCAAAGAACATGCTAGGTAGGTATCAGTCTTCCAAATCAATACTCGCCTACCATCTCCAACCCGTCCAGCCTTCTGCCTGCACCCCAGATCTCTCCCTTCCGGGGTAGAACTGGAAGAAACAGCCTACCGCCTACTAACCCATCCATACAGCAGAATCTGGACTATTTCCCCTCACCTCTCATTCATATCAGCATCGACTCCACCTGAATCACAGAGCACACCGTCCCTATTTACATATAACCACCCTCCAACCCCAACCCCCTCCAAGTCGACTACCACAGTCTGCTTCTGAAATACAGTTCATTTCATACCCATCCCCATCCCACAAGAACCGAACAAAAAAAAAAAAAAACTAAGATGCCCAAAAAGCCCCCACCACCGCCAACAACCACCTCCAAACCCAAACCCAAACCCAAAACCAGACAATCCCCCGCCACGATCCCCCCCAATGCATCATCAACCGCCCAAACAAGAATCTCCTGGCCTCCTCTAAGTCCATCCCCCAAGAACCCCTACTACCACCCCACCAAACCCACCCTCCACCTCCTCATCCCCAACCAAGCCTACATCATCCCGGAATTCTTCCCGGCCCCGCTGTGCAAAACCTACACCACCTTCCTAGCCTCGCTGCCGCTGGTGACCACGCCGAACAAACCCAAGAAGGGAGACGCGGTGCGCGTCAACGACCGCTTCCAGGTCCAGGATGATGGGTTCGCCGCGCAGTTGTGGGAGTGTACCTGCCTCCAGCGGTGTGTGACGGGGAAGACGAATCCGGTGGAGGAGAGGTTGTATTCGTATGATGATGAAGACGAAGAGGGGGAGGGGACCAGTCAGATCAATCGGGAGGAGGATAATCTCAGCAACAATGGGATGTGGGGTGGGGAGCCGTTGGGGTTGAATGGGAATATTCGGATTTATCGTTATACTAAGGGCCAGTTCTTTGATAAGCATTGTAAGTTTGATCTGTCTGCTTCTTGCCTTCTGTTGAGGCTGGGGTGGGGAGGCATCAATGGAAGGGATTAGTGATCAAGCGCATCTTTATTAACCTCGTCAACTAGACGATGATTCCAACACCCTTACTTTCGAAACGCCAGGACAATCGGCCAGGCCGGCTCGCACGACATGGACCCTACTCATCTACTTGACGGCTTGTGAGGGCGGAGAGACTATCTTCTACCCAGAGCCCACGCGGAAGGACCGCAACCCCCAGCCGGTCTCGGTCAAGCCCGTGCCAGGTATGGCGCTGCTGCATCGGCATGGCGAGCATTGTATGCTGCATGAAGGGGCCGAGGTCCGGAGCGGGGAGAAGTGGGTGTTGCGGAGTGACCTGGTTGTTGCGCGGTGAAACCATTTGTCTACCCATCACGACATTCGAGTCAGAAAGCTTCGAGAAAGTACTCTACCAAAGTGCTCTACAGGCCTACCACGACTGACCCAAAGAATATGTATCCACCATTGTCATAGACATATTATGAACAAAGAAAACACCCGGACAGACACCGGACCACACCGGTGCGTCCACTATTAGACACATAAACAGGAGGTTGCATCTGTCTGAAAATCCCATAATGCCGTGGCAAAGAATAAGTAAAAGACCAATGTTTCGCCAATGAACCGGAGGGCAGCTTTTCTTCAACCCCATCTTGCATGTATCTCGGAACCCACATCTCTCCAGGCAGGTCCCAGGAAAAGCATCAAGTACATTGAACAGAAAGATAATAAAACATAACCCCACCCCATAGCACCTTCCCAGTTCGCGTATTCTCGTCTAAAAATGTTTGTATGCTAATCATGACTGGTTTGGCTTCGACTCGTACTCGGCCCGTCTCATAATATCCTCCACGGGACCCAGTAACCGCTTGAAGCCATCGCGACCCAGCCGAGCAACCTTGACCTCCGAGCGGGCAACAATGCTCGCAGCCCGAGGCTTGTCGTCCAACAATGCCAGTTCACCGAAGTAATCTCCACGCTTGTAGGATTTGACGACTCCGTCCAAGTCCTTCTTGAACGCATCGGCTTCACCAGCCTCAAGCAGGTAGAAGGCATCGCCTGGATCACCCTCGCTGATAATGGTCGACCCAGCGGGATATTTACTGGCGTCCAGCGCATCGGCAATCTTGGACCGTTCGTAGGGCTTGAGGCTGGACAGGAGAGGCACTTCTTCCAGGAAAGCCTCGTACATACGACGACGCTGGAAGGCCGAATCCATCAGAATGCGACGGAACGTGATGCGGTCCAGGGCCCAGAGGGTGCTCTTCGGATCCACGGAGACGACGGTCGCGGCACGAGGAGCATTGTACATGAGAGCCAGCTCTCCAAACGAGCCTCCAGGGCCAATGGTGCTGACTTTGTTGCCCATACCCTCGGCGCCTGGCTGCACAGAGCCCGAAGGGTGGATCAGAACGTCAAAGTGGCCTTCTTCAACGATGTAGAAATAGTCTCCCGCATCACCCTGCGAGATGACCTTGATGTCTTTGGCGGGGATGGGCTTTTCCACCAGCGCGTCGAGCACAGTCTTGAACTGATCGTCATCCAAGTGAGCGAAGAGGAAGTTGTTGCTGACGGCGGTCTTCAAGCGCGCGATTTGCTCATCTGATTTGGGGTGGTGCGGCGGGGCCCAGCTGTCCGAGCCCGCTGAGGTGGGATTCAACGACTCTGCTGACACCGATGTCCTCCGTCCCAAGGCGTAGTTGTTGGGGAGGCCAGGGTTGGGGACACCTGTCGGGCGGATGTCGCCTGGTGGGAATTCGTCGGCGGCCTCGTCTGCCTCGCGCGAGCCATCGTCAAATGGGCTTCGGGTGTTGAAACGAATGGCACCACCGTCACCGAAACCACCGCCCGTGAACAAGCTGTTGCCGGTTGAGGATGAGGCAGCGGCGGGAGCATTGGCGGTGCGAAAAGTCGGATCGGTTGGTGACGTCACCTCGTACTCGTCCTCCTCCGAGATCTTGTGAAAAGTGGCGGGCTTGCTGTCGTCTTTTGTGCCCACGCGGAGGGGTTGATTACCCCCAGGAAAAGTGCTCTCGGCCATTCTCTGGAGGAAAGGGCTGGAGAAGGTGAAGTTCCGGCCTGTGTTAAGCGGGGAAATTGGACGCTCGGGCGACCACGACTGCAGCGGCCGCGATGGAGGGGAAGGACTCGTTTGAAGTAGATCGGGAGCTGAATTTGAGTCGACCGGTGGTAGAGAACAAGACGGATGTCGAGTTTTGGATGGAGAGGAAGGATATAGAAGAGGAGCGGTAGTCATGGGAAAGGTGTAGGAAGAAAGACGGAGGAAAAGAAGGAAAGCTCAGAGAAAAGAGGAGGGGGAGGGGGGGGGGCGTGGGAGGGGAACAGGGTAGCAGCAGGCTAGTAGCACACCAGCAACAAAAGCAGCAGCAGCAGCAGCAGATGGAGGGGGAAGAGCTGAGGAGGGGCGGGTAGGGAAACCGACCAGCCCGATCGCTGAATGAGAATCAAAAGTGACGGATTGTGGTTGAGGTGGGGAAGACTTCAGCGGCACACCAAGGCCTTATTGGATATTCTGGCTTCGAAGCTCGGGAACCTTTCCAGATCGTTTGATCCTTTTGCGTTCGTTGGTTGGTTTGAAGTTGCAGCTTGCCGTGGAAGCTGATGCAAACCGCTTAAAGTTGAGAGATTATCGGAGTCCACTGGAGGAGAATTAAGAGCTTGGCTTGGAGAGGAGTAGGTATAATTTAGGATCTCCAGAGACACAATCGAAACAGTCTCGGAGTATAATTGTGACAGTAAAGGATGACAGTGAGACGGAGGAAACAATTAAAAAAATTAGGTGTAGTAGTCGCAGTAAGTAAGTAGAAGTAGGAGGAAGTAAGAGTGAGTAGTGAAGTCACCAGCTGCAAGCTTTGGGAGGGGCACCACCGCTCAACTTAAATCAAGGGTCGCGTGGGAACTTGCCTGCCGGAGATGAACTAATTCTCTAGGTAATCAACTAACTAGTAGGAATTATTACCTACTAGAATTATCACCTAATGAGAAAAAAAGGGGCAAATCTGAAGTTGGTGTGTAGCGCGTTGTGGTGGTGGTGGTGGTGCGTGTGTGTGGTGGTGCTACCGTCTACGTGATCTAGAGGGGTCGTTGCAGGAAAAAAAAAAGGGATCACCCAGAGAAAAAAAAAGGGAGGAAAAGACACGAAACCGCGGGAAGTAGCAGCAGCTCGCTTCATAACCATCTTCAGAATACCCTTCGTGCTCAGAGAGTATCTTCGTGGTGGTCTATCACCTGCTTCCTCTACCTCTTCCTCTTCCTCCGCATCGAACTCCCCAGCGCATCTGTGTCTTCGTTTCTTTCCAAGGACTTTACCCACTGTGATGTCTATCAAACAGAGTGGAACTATCCGATGAACATATTGTCAGTGGACTCCTTACCCAGTCGAGCTAATGGCTTCCATTCTCCTTCTAGAACAATTCAACTCCTTAATCAATCGGGTCTCGCGACTAGTAGCCCGTTGATTCCGTCAATAGCGGAGGTGGCCGGGTCAATAGTCTACTCGAACGACCACAAGAGTGGTTAGAAAGAGGAGGGCTGAGTGGGGAAAGCCTTGCCTGTGACCTTCCTCTCCTGATCCGAATCTAAAATAAACCGAAACCCACGACGAGGAGAAAAAGGAGACGACGGGACACCGCAAAAGATGGGGAGGCCAATCCTTCAGCCGGGAACGGAAATGGCGTCGAAGGTTCGATTTGGTGGCCAAGGGGCTTCCAGATTTCTTCCAGAAACATGGTAATTCATTGCGCCACCAGAGGGCGGGGACAGCTTTGGCACAAGCAGGAGTTAGTGGGATCCAATTTGGAGGATGTTGTGCAATAATCGACTTGTGATCAACCCCAACCCAACCCATCCCTTTTTCTTTCTTTCTTCTCAATTTTCTCCTTAATCAGGCGAAGGACACTTCCCAGTTCCCATTGACTTTCTTCTTTTTCATCATCCACCGTACCCCATCCACTGCTTCCCCACCGATAGATAGAACTTCACCGAGGTCAACATGTCCTCCTCGACGTGCTGCTGGTGGCAACCTTGTTGTCGAAAACGGTTCTGGTTCCCTTCGGATGATCTGCTCGCTGAGGTCATAGCCTGACAAATTGATGCCATTCATCCAATTAGTCTTTGTTGACGTTTGCTCGGGACGGGCCCCTTTTCTGTATTTTGGGTCAATGGATGAGGGGATTTTTTTGAGATTTTGTCTTTCCAGTGTTACTGCAAGGAAGTCTTTCCCTTCATCGCACAGCCATGAAGGAAACCATGGATGGTGGATTATTGATTCTGGCCGGGCCCTCCTTCTCGAGTCCCTCCCATCCCATTCCTGACTGAGTTAGACTAGGCGCCGTCACCGTTTTATCTCATTCAGGATCGCCGGTTTTGAGGGAATCATTTTCGGTTTAGTGTGAGAGTCCGTGCTTCCCTTCCCTCCCGAGTCCCGAGTACCGTTGACAGAGTGCGATCATGATTCACTGCCTATATGCATGTATAAGATACCTTCTACATACCTTCTACACACCTACTCACCTACTCACCTACACTGTGCGCAGATTGCCTGCCTGGTTCAATTGAATCGGTTGCGCGTTGGATTCTGGTTGCCCTGCAGAATCTGGTTATATTCGAGGAATTGGCTCTGGAATGAATGGTGGTGGGGCCAAGGAGCTTAAGATTTTGGTGACCGCGATCCTTTCTTCCGATAGGGATGTTCAGGGTGCTTTTATCCTTGGTTGTTGTTGTTGTTAAAGTTTTCCCATGAAAGTTTTGATCCCATACAACAGGTGAAAGAATTCGGTTATTGGAATAATCATAATCGGCGGCGGCAGCGCCTTCCCATGCTTGTAAAAGGTTCTGATGACTGATAAGATATGCCAGCTGTTAGCACGGACACGCACAACTTAGCTGAGTTGTACAGGCGAGGAGATTTTGTTTAAGTGTCAGCCAGCACGCATCTAGAACCTGAAGGTGGTGATGGAATACGCGCCAACCACTCTTTGACCCTGCGATAGGGATCCGCCAGATCCCTTGATGTGCTGTTTCCCCCGGGTAAGATCACCAATGAAATATACCCCAGTGATTAGTTTAGTTGTCTGTGCTTGGTTTTAGGTGATCAGTGTTCAGTGCTCAGTGGTTAATAATTATTGAAGTGTATGAGTGAGTGAGTGAGTGTATTAAAAATGAAGTGTGTGACTGCTGTTGTTGGGTTGTGGCCGCCACCCCGCTCGCTCCAGGCAATCAAGTCAAATCAATCCAATTCGAATTTCCCAGCCTCCTCAACATCGTCATTTTCTCTCCTCTCCTTCTTCTCTACCCTGTCTACGCCCGTACCTTCATAGCAGAACCCCTTCGTGGCTACGCAGGAATTTATCTTTGCTTTCTTTACTCTGTTGTGTATTCTTGTTTTATTCTCTGGTCTTTTTATGCCGCTTGACCAATATTGACCTGTCTGAAATATTTACCCCCCCACTGGAAAACCCCGACAACCTACTATTTTTTCCGCATCCACTTCCTGGGCGCAATTTCCTCCCCCCCCCCCAACCCTCATCTCCACTATAGAAGATGGGGACTTATACGTTTCGATGGTAAGTTATTATTGATCTTACCTTGCGATCAAGAAAATCTCCTTTCTCCAGTGCGAAGCATGGACCTCCAATGAGCATCTCTTGTAAAGGGTCTATGACAGGTTCTGCCCCGTGCTTTCTACTGCCATTATCCCCGACACTTTCCGGACCCAGCGCCACTGATTTGTGTTCGCTGACCGTTGCGACCCCTCGCATGGGGATCTAACCAGGCCGTATAATGCAAACGAAGTGTATGTGACGGGGACATTCGATGACTGGGGCAAGACTGTCCGACTGGACCGCAATGGGGAGGTGTTCGAGAAGGAGGTTGAGCTCCCAGCCACAGAGGAGAAGATCCAGTATAAGGTAAGAACTTTTTTCCTCCGCACACTTTCTCTAGCTTTGCCCTACAAGCCCCTGCCCAACCTCTTTTCCCCCATTTCCCCGTTTTCCTATTGTCCCATTACTCAAGACGGACTGTTCCTTCACCGGGCGGCGGAGGATTACGTGCTGGGCTGATCGTCCTTATCGAGGGACGGGTGATGACGCTCGGTGGGTTGCGCAGAGTCGCGCTGACGTCATGGCACGGCCGTCGAGCCCGCCCCGTCACTGGTTTTCAAACTATAAGACTCGCACGATCGTTGGTTTGCGCCATCAGGAGATCCACTAACTGACTTTGTTTCTTTTATTCTCGTGATTAAAGTTCGTCGTCGACGGTATCTGGACCACTGATAATCGAGTCGCCGAAGAAGACGACGGCGACAATAACATCAACAACGTGCTCTACCCCGACCAAATCCAACAACCACCCCTACAGAACGGCATGGCCGGTGTAACCCCCGATTCAACCACCGCTGCTTTGGCGGCTGGAGTGCCGAAGGAGTCCAGCAGCAAGACAAATGGCTATCACCCCACCATCTCGTCAGCAGCACCAGGCTCGACAACTGCCAAACTTGGCCAGGAAGTCCCATTGGAACAACGGGTTACTGTGCCAGGGTCCTTTCCAATCACCCCCGCAAGCGAGGCTGAACAGTTCTCCGTGAATCCCATCCCTGCATCCAGTGGCATTGGCAACCCGATCAAGTTGGCTCCAGGTGAGAAGGTGCCTGACCCCAGCACTTTCAACCCCAACACCGTTCAGTCCACCGCACGTCTCGACAAGGGTGCGTATGAGCAAGGCGCCAGTCTTTCTCGGACTGAAGATTCGTTGCAGGATGGCAGTGCTTTCTCCCTTCCACCTGTAACGAAGAACACCATCCCTGAGTCCAGCTTGCCTATGGGCAGTGATGGCGCTCACGATGTCAGAGACCCCGGCTATACGATTCAGTCGGCTGCGCCCACGTCGACTACGGCGGCCCTTGCTGCTGCAGTGCCGCTGGAGTCTCAAAAGCACAAGCAGGCGACCGGTGGTTCTCCCTCCGAGGAGCTTCCAGGCGTGGTCAAGGAGTCCCTTGAGAAGGCCCACCAACATCCCGAATGGGCTGCCAACGAGGAGGTCGTCGAGGAGAAGAAGGAAGTGGAAGAAGAGCTTCAGCAGAAAATCAGCGTGAACAATTCTGTTGGCGCCCCAGCGCCTGCTCTGAGTGCCGCTACTGCGGAGACTGCTCCCCGTGCTACTGGTGCTGAGCCTACAAACCAGCAATCCTCTAAGGCGAAGGGACCAGTCGATGGACCAGTGGTGACCACAGGTGTCGACTCTGCGAAGGCTCCAAAGGAATCTGGACCTGGCCATTTCCACGGTGCTTCTTCTGCTGTTCCTGCTGCCGGTGCTGTAGCCACCTCAAATCAACTGTCTCCTAAGGTCTATGACCCAAGTGAGCCAATTGTTACCACGGGCGTCGATTCTGCGAAGACCCCGAAGCAGTCCGGCCCCGGCTCAGCCGAGGACTCTTCTGCCGTTGCCCCTACTGCAGGTGTGACTGGCTCCAGTGCCACCAAGACAGCAGACTCAGCCGTCGATGTCGGATCAACCTCTGCCGCTGGCGATGCTTCAGCTTCCGGCCCTACTGCTGGCGTCACGGGCTCCAGCGCGACTAAAACTGCCGACGACTTGGAGACCAACAAACCCTCAGAGCCCAAGCAGCTCGCCGAACCCAGTAAATCCAACAAGGCTGACGTGACGTCTACTCCAACTGCTGGTGCTACCGGCGCTAGCGCTACCAAGACGTCCGATTCAACTCCGGCTACCGCCAACACCAACAAGGATGCATCTACGCCCGCTCAGAAGACCGATGCTCCTACCAGCACCAACAATACCACTACTCCCGCCAACAAGACCACCAACAACGCTGCAGCTGGCGCAGTTGCCAGTCCCAACAAGGAAGAGCCGAAGAAAAAGAAGAAGGGATTCTTCTCCCGCCTCAAGGAGAAGTTGAAGCATTGAATACATTAATTAATGACTGACCTGAATCAACCTATGGATGGGTTGATTTTTAACTAATGGTGTATAATGGGTGGAAGATTCCTATTTTCGTTCTTCATGCTTCTGTGATTATCGTCTGGATACCTTTTGTGTTGTGTGATTTTCCTTCCATTCGTTCGCTGCCTTAGGTACTTTGGGTAGGCTTATGGTTACGTATCACGAATCAATTCTATGATTTATGCTGTAATGGACATTCCTCACCTTCACTCAGTATAGTTTAATATGAAATATATCGTAGACATGCTGTTCAAGTGAATATATTATTTATTATGATAACATTGCCCATCTACTTCTCTCATGAACCCCTCCAACCGAACTCAGTCCTGAGGAAACCATGATACCTATATCGGTATGGCATTACTAACAATCCCATTCACCTTGACCGGATACCCCAGCACACTGAATTGAACAGGTTAGCCCATCATCCTTTTCCCTCGGAGAGTTCGTCTCAATAGAAGAGGCACATACTCCTTCCCCGTCTTCGTCAAACAACAGCCGCAGAAGATCGATGCCGGGTAGCAGATCACCTGTATTGGAGCTTAATTAGCTTAATTAGAATTCCAATGCCGTACCCTCCCCATCGACTGACTCTCTTCAAATACAAATAGAACCAAAACGACGAGAAAAAGAGAGGAGAACATACAGCAGCTACAACCGTACAGATAAATCCTAAGCCCACGGAACAGGATCAATCCAGTCAGCGAAACTGAGCCAAACACCGCCGAATTGGTTTTCTGGGACAGGATAAGATATACCTAAGGTTGGTCCGACGACTTTACAGCGGCAGGGGTTCTGGTCGGTGCCGCATTGGAAGCAGATCGGGAGGATGGGGAAGAAGGGGACGTCGCACATTTTTCGGTGCCTTTGTCTTTTGTGTCTGGTGCGAGAAGGAGAGGGGTGGTGGGAGAGATAGGGATGAGGAAAAGAGGTGGATTGAGTGAGGCTGCGCGGGATGGGGATGGGGATGGGGATGGGGATGCGCTTAGTCGTAGTAAGTATTTCTTGTGCTAGCTGTGTACATTACGGTACTGTACCTGATTGATGCCTGGTGCAATTGCAATCTGTGCAAGTTCTAGTTTAGTTAGCCTTGCTTGTGGTGATGTGTTGCTGTGTGTTGCTGTGTGTTGCTGCTGCTGCTGCTGTGTGGTGTGGTCGTGGTGGTGAGGTAATGTGGAAAGCATGATTCATTATGACGACAGTCGGGGGTTGTTGCATTGGAATCACGGAAATTGAGGTAGCATTGGGTGCATTACCGATTGATCTTGATTTGCATGTGACGATTAAGCTGTATTTAGTTGGATTTTATCTGATTTCGCAGGGTTGGTGTTGAAGAATCGGATTTGTGGATTTGTGGTGCTTAGGAGTGGTGATTGTTGCTCTCCGCTAGTCAAGGATGTTATTTCCTGGAGGTGGCCGAATTGTACCTTACTGTACCATGCATGCCCATCCTTCGGAAGAATCCGATTGATAGTCGCAAGTGTGTCTATTTATTTCTTGAACCAAATGTCGTTCTCATGAGCCTTTAGACCTTCTTGTACATGAATGTGTACATACAATGTATATAGTATACACACACGAGTTGGGACTCCATCCCAGACCGTCAACACTATATAGTTAGTAGTTCTACTCCGTACATGCAAAAAAACCCGCATTCGCCTGCGAGCCATATCTACAACCCTAACGCCTCCCATGGCCCATGTTGATACATGCTAGCATGTCGATTATGTTCGCAAGCCACACCCCACAAAATCGTCTCCCATAGAATTATAGCTCCGCGCAGCCGGCACAACCCCAAAAGGCCCACTCTTCACGCAAGCTGCGGAGGACCTAGTAGATAGCGAGGAAGTGATGCTTAGCATCTGAGCAGGTAATCTGGTCTTGCGGGGGCTACTGGTGACTCTCTCTCTATCTTACTCGAATCATAAGCGAGAAAGCGTAGTATACATCAGGCGAAGTTGCGATCCAATCGACCGTATGCTTCGCCAAATCCGCCACGATTGCTCGAACTACGCACTAAATTATATCTGAACGGAGACCATGGCAATCGAGGCCTCCTGAGTCTTTAGGATGGATTTTGTTCAGATGGTATTCGGCCGTGATGCCCACGCCGCCTGGAGATCGCAGACCTTGCTTCTATGGGCCATCGGTGGGGATGTAGATCGTATGTATGTAAATATCCGACATCATGGACATGGAACTCACCAGATGTCAATATGTCGTAAAGCTCAGTTGCACGGCCCGATACCGTCCTGGTTCTGATGCGGCGTTTAGCTTATTATCAATCGATGCTAGCTCATGTATTAACCGATAGGCGAGATCAGGTAGGCATTGAGGCAATTCATGAGACGTCGCTGCGTTATCCCGACTTGCAATCTCAAGCTTGTGTAGACTGTACCTGGAACGGTGCAATGTGCATAAATGATGCTTGCCTCAGCACACAGAACAACAAGCAGTTCTAGAAAAGCAGCCATGGAGTGGAGTTTGTGCAGCAGTTCATGCATAGATTCCAGTCATCGATAAAACAGTTACCGTGCCTGGACCGCACAAGGGAGGGAGAACAGGCTGAAGCGGATAATTCCAGTCAATAGACAAGACTTCCATGCCAAAGCAAGCAACCATTACGGATCCAGCGCTCAAGTCAGCCCCCTCACCCTTCCTGAATTATCTCCGAGGTCACCACATTCGGCCCCCTCCCTCCCCCTCGATCAACAAAACGCACCGTAGTAAGCAACGAACGAACCCAGTCACTTCGCCTCTTTCCCAATTATTACTTCAGTAGAAGAGCACTGTGCAACATCCCAAGACACCAGAAATAACCACAATACCTTTTCCACCTGGACCAGAATGAACTGCGCCTTGTACCCGTAGAAAAACAAAAATGAAGCCCGATATCCAGGCACCAGAATTCCCCCAGCGCTTGGCGCGAGGCTTGGCAGCGACCGGTGGTTGACCCTACAGGGCGCATATGATTTGGCGTCGGTCGACAGAATTGGAGGCAGGAACCTGGAGGCCGGGAACCGTAGGTGCAGTTCCCCATGCATTTTTTTTTCATGTGTATATAAAGGATTACCCGGGGGTCCATTCTTTCTCCACGTACAGAGTTTTCCAAATTCTCTCACTCTATCCGAGACATACTTCTCCCGAGTACGGAGTACTGTACCTTGATATCTAAACGATCCCCCCCACCTCCCTGCCCCCTCCTCCACGGCTAGAACTACCGAAACGAACCATTACATCACATCACTCATCACTCATCACCCAACTCACCCATCCACCCACTCCCCGATCGCAAAACCAGCCCTACGCATTCTCTCTCTCTCCTCTTACCAACAGTCGACACCTTACACTGCATAAGACCGTTACTAGCCAGAGTACAACAATACATCACATCCATCCATCCATATTTGATCGTCATTTACACATCAAATCCCCTCACCCACCAGGGAAAAGATCCCCATCATCCAAGCGATCGGACCCCTCACATCACACCGCAGTCCAGTCCGCCCGCCCTCTCCAAAAAAACTAAAAAAAAAAAAAAAAAAAAAACAAAAACAAAAAAATGGCCGCCCGCCTCACCCCCCTCTTCATCCTCCTGGGCGTCCTCCTCGTCCTCGCCGGCATCGGCTACGTCGCCTACTCCATCGTCCAGGACGTCTCGCGCCACACGCGCTCCAAGATGGAAGGCAAGAACGTCCTGTTCACCCGCGAGGGGATGAAGGTGGGCGTCCGCGAGGTCAAGGAGGAGGAGTATGTGGATCGGAGTCAGAGGTTTGTTCTTTCCTTTCTCTCCGTTTGAACCACCCGGATAGCGTGATTTCTTTTCCTGTTAGTGTGAATCCCCTGGCTAACGAGCTCTTGGTGGCGGCGGCGGCGGCAGCATCCTCGTCAACATGTGGAATCACACCTCGTTCCCCGCGTACAAGAGTCGGTTCTGGGATATGACCAAGCCTACGAATTGGGGGCAGGAGAGTCAGGTTGCCGAAAGTAGTAAGCGGAAGTGACTGGCGAGGCGGATGAGGGATTGGAGGGAGCAGCAGCAGCAGCAGCAGCAGGAAAAGAAGAGGTGTCGTGCTTTTTTGAGCGAGCAATAACACGAACGAACAAAAGCATCGCGCTTTGTACTGTACTCTGGAATGGGGTATGATTTGCTTTACCTTGCCTTTTATTAAGGAAGGTGGATGATGTATGCATTATGCTGACCCTTGCTACCCTTTCTCTCCCAAAAGGAGGGCGAGGGCGTTAACGAGATATGATCGTCATGATGAATCGAGTCAAAGATAACATGAATATTTACTTGGAATTAGCTCTAAACCCCATTCATGCCCGCCATGTAGTCTTTTTGGTCGTCACTCCGCGGCTCGTATTTACAGATTCTCGTAATAGTCGTAATCCTGGTTCAACTTGTAGAACGGGTCCGGCTTGGGCTCGTTGCTGCCCCCGTACCAGGTCGGCGTCGTCAGCTTCTCCGGGGTATCCTCCCGCTTGGTGTCGGTGAAGAGGTACTCGAAGGTCTTGGCCCACTGCACCCGGTTGTTGAGCCCGTCCAGGTTCCACAGCTCCTGCAGGAAGTGCAGGACCGAGGTGTGGGTGTACGCCGAGTTGTTGGCGTAGCTCGTCCCTTGGTCGTGGATCAGGTGGTTGGCGGGGACCCAGGGGGAGATGAGGAACGCGGGGACACTATCGTTGTTCCTCCGAGTTAGCCATCGCACAATAGTATCGATTGATGAAGGAGGCCTGTAAAAGGTGGGCTTACCGAACACCCAGTCGAGTGTAATCGTAGGTCACGTTGTGGCCGTCCGACACGCCGGAGAAAGTAATGCCATCCTCGGGCTGGGGAATATTGACAGGGGTGGGGACGTGGTCGGCGAAACCACCGTGTTCGTCGAAGTTGAGGACGATCAGACTAATCGAATTGTCGCTGTCAGTGCTGGGAAGCCATGGGAGACAATCGGGGTCCTTACACATTGTCCCAGTACTTCGACCTGCGCACCGCATCGTACAGATGCTTGATCAGCTGCTCGCCCGAGGCCATGTTGCTGGTCGGGTGCATGGAGTCGATGGTGCAGCACTCCGGGTTGTAGTAGGAGAACTGCGGAAGAGTGCCCTCCTCAAGGTCACGGTAGAACTGGTCGGAGTGAACCAGGCGGTCCATGGCATTGTCTTGCACCCACTAGAGAGCGGTAAGTATGCGAATTTGGAGTGACTGCGGGAAAATAGCATTACCTTGTACATGAAAGCATCGACAATGTCGGTCTCATAGTACTGGAAGAAGACATAAGCTTAGTTGATGTCCATGTACACATCAGACGGTTATAACTCACGTTCTTCCATGTGATGTTCTTCTGACTGAGCGACTCGAAGATCGAGGTGGCACACGTGGTACCCGTGTAGTTGGCATACCATCCAGCAGATTGGTAAGTGTTATCCACCATACCACAGGTGGAGCCTGAAGTAGCAAACTGACGGTTGGGGTTGGTAGGGCCGGGGTGCTCCGCGTGCTATTGCCCGTTTAGTACATCTAGACAGGCAAGACGCTTTGCAGAAGACTCACATAGCTATCCCAGAAGGCGAAGTTCTGGGCAACTTCCGCCAGAGTCGCCGTTTTCTTCTGGTCGTACGCCTTGATGACGAAGCTGGATTCACCGGGCGTAGCACTGTACTTCTCCGACTGACGCTCAATGAATCCACCCATGTTGGGAACATCATCCTTGGTGACGTTCCACTTGCGGAAGATCTCGTAGGTGACACCCGCGAAATTGTGGTCCGGATCAGTCAGGGGCACCTCGGTCTCAAATGGGGCCGCGCAGACGTTCAAAGGTTCACCCCAGACCGTCCAGTTGGGGTTCGTGTACTCGTTGCAGTAGTCGATGTTGCGCAAGTTGTCAATGTCCGGGTGAAAGTCCCAGTAGCCCGCAATGTTGTCGAAGGAGTGGTTCTCCAACATCAGATAGATGACATGTTTGATCTGTCCCCCAAGTCAATCAGATGGCTGCAGGAGACACAGGAAAACCGGGAGCGAAGGTCAAAACCTACATTGGAACGAACTTGATCCCACTGTGCACTGTTCCGCCTGTGGGGAACCGCGGTGGCCAGAGTAGCCAAAGCTGAGATCGTAGCCACGCTCAACTTCATCTTTGCTTGCGTTCAATGTCTGCAGCTGCTCTTCGCCCAGCTTGGTTCTTGCTCTTCGGATTCCAGTTCCTATCTTTTCCTGCCAAGGGGAGCAGCAAGGTGCGATATTTATCTTCTTTCTCGCCCCTCTTCTCCCCTCACCACCCCCTAACTTCCCACGAGGCAGAAAGTAGCAGCGCATGCCGGCTGCTTCGGCACACACCGACATCCTACGGAGATAGGCAGGTCCACACGCGACATTATTCGAGTAAGTCGTGCCGGTTTGTCCCAAGGAACAGGGTTTTTCCTTCTCTTTTCAGTTGCGATGATTGCTGAGAATGACCATGGCCAATGGCACGGGACAATGGACTGCACGCTGTGGAGTTGATTGCTAGCTCGCGTGAGACAGTCCACATTCGCAGCTAGAATGAGGAGATAGATAGGTATGGTCCGGATGCGCTCTGCTGCAGTTGGAGAATGAGGGGAGATGGCCGTGAGGGTCGACACAGGGCGTGGGAAAGAAGAGAACCGTGCAGTTGGAGGTCGCGATTGCGAGATGTGCATCAGCTGCTCAATTGATTGGTCTCGATCACGGGAGGAGAAGACTGGGAGGGCGACTCTAGCCCGGTTCAAGGGGACGGCTAGATAGTACACTGCCCCGCTTGCAAGGAACGGACGGGTTGAAGAGGGTCAAGAATGTGCGTGCTTAGTGGTAGTAGTACAGGGATTGGTTCTCTGCAGCACGCATCGAGGGCAGCGTGATGGCAGCGTGATTGCAGCGTGATTGCAGCGTGCTTGTTTATTGCATCAGAACTGCATGCGACTTGACTCGATGGATGGATTGTGGTCTAGAAGAGTGCAGTGGACGAAGTGCACTGCACCTGTGGGTACCTACCTAATAGGCGAATAACTACGATGGATACTTAGTAGATCCACTTTGGACCGTCGATTAGGAAATAGTCGAGTGTGATAGGCCAGAGTGGTCCAAGCTTCAGGTACTCCGCAGCCCCAGTGGGTCGAAGGCTGCATTGTCCCGGGGGTCGAGGCCAATCAGAACTGCACGTGCCATCCCCGCGACTGCAGATGACTGCCAGACTGTGAGGCACGTTGTCCCTCACTCTCCTTCAATAGGCCTTCTCATACCGGCACATGGCCGCCGATAACCAGGCACCTTGCCTACTACAGATGCTCGCTGAATGTGAGTGGAAGATGTGCATGAAAATTGGGCGCGAGGGATATTCTTCCTTCAGCTTGTTAGACATGCTCTCTTCCCCTCAGCTTGGACTGACGCCTGTCGCTCAAACCATATCTATGACCGACGGGCCCCGGCCGGACGTCTAATCTCGCTAGAGCTCACTCTGATCCATAGGTTATTGCATTGCATTGCCTTGATTTACTCCCTATCGCTCACTTTTCGGAGCTGGACCACAAAAGTTTTCTTTTCTTCGTCTCTTGCCCACCTTCCAAGTCCAGCAAAGAACCCGTCGTGCGATTATCCTCTCCCCTGTGGATATATTAATACCGACCTCTGTCACACCGGCTACATTGATTCAATTCGAAGCGAACTTTCTCTTCCCTCAGACAGACGCACACACACAGCAAAGATGTCTATCTCCTCCATCAAAGGCTTGCTATCCAGCTACTCCCCCGTCTCTGAATTCTCCCCAGAGCATGACCTGGAAAAGGAATACCCTCTATCCCTGCGACACGAAAGCGATAGCGAGTCCACAGCCGGCTCAAGCAGCTCAGTATGTCGGGAAGGAGCGGAGAAGAAAGAGTCCAAACTCATCGACGGACGCATCGTCTCCGACGCCATTATCGGTCTCTCCGACGGCATGACGGTGCCATTTGCCCTCACCGCCGGTTTATCAGCGCTGGGTGACACTAGGGTGGTCGTTTTTGGAGGCATGGCCGAGCTCATTGCAGGCGCTATCTCCATGGGGCTGGGCGGTTACCTGGGTGCAAAGAGTGAGGAGTAAGTAACGTACCCACTTTTCTTTTGGTGATTTACTTCCCGCCAATGTGTGAGGCGGCGAAAGGGGCGGGGAGGAGGTGATTGAAGCGGGGTTCGATGTGCATCGAAAAGATAAGACCACCAAAAAAAAAAGCATCAAGCTAACATTTGGGTCTTTCCCTTTTTCTTCTTGACAGGGAGTCTTATCGCGCAACATTGAAAGAGACCAAACAAGAAATCCAGAATGACCCCGCCTCAGTGACTGACACCATTGCCGATGTCTTTGCGCCTTATGATCTCCCTTCCGAATTGGTGGGGGAGCTCACGCGACACCTCTCCACCTCCCCCATGCTCCCTTCCTTTCTCATGAATTTCCATCATACCGTCCAGGAGCCGTCGGGGTCGCGGGCCTGGGTGTGTGCCCTGACCATTGCCTTGGGGTACTTCATCGGCGGGTTTGTGCCGCTCCTCCCGTACTTCTTTGTCGGGCCCCATGGCGCCTTCTATGCCCTGCAGTGGTCGATCGCCACAATGGTGGTCGCATTGTTCCTGTTCGGATACGGCAAGACGTGCTTTGTGAGTGGGTGGAAGGGATCCAAGAACATTCGGCGAGGACTTATCGGAGGCTTGCAGATGGTTCTGGTCGGAGGAGTTGCGGCCGGGTCAGCGATGGGACTGGTGAAAGGGTTCCAGATGCTGGCAGACGCTCATCAGGGACAACATGATCACCAATGATTTCTCTCTCTCTGTTGGCGTTATAGTTCTGTCTTTTTTTTTTTTCTTGGGCGTTCAAGCGGGCTACAAAATGGGCGGATTTCAACATGCATTGGATGATACCGGGTTATGGCTGACCGACTGTAGATTCCATAGATGGGTTATGGCATTGGTCAGCATGGACTTTGATAGTTAGAATGAGTACACCGAGTACATAGCTCTTGTGATTAGAATGAACAAATAAAGGAGTTTGACAATTCTGGTCAAATATCGCATGCCCAAGTGCAATGTAAGCCCGCACCAGCACAGCTTGCAAGGCACCGAGTAACCGAAAAAAAAAGGCAAGGCACCGTACCTGAAAGCAATAGCCCTCTGGTCGAAATGAAGCCTCCAACCTGTTCCACATCACTTCCACAGTACAATACTCGCTCACAGAATTCTCAATGACTACCTAGGTACTGTACTGTACACATCGCATAACTCCGACGAACCACCCGGGTGCCCATCCTCCACTCCCCAAACCATGCACAGCCCAATGACAGCCCACAGAGGACCCGTCAGGCTACCTTCGTTCACACCGAGCATGACATTCTTCAACGCCTGGCCTCGGCTGTGCCAACAGAGCGTACACACCTAGCGAGTGTGAAACTAGGTATGTACATACATTCCAGCCCGTCATAAAACGAGGGTGCACTGCCACAAGCTGGCGCCTCTGAAATGAGCCTCACGCCCCCAGCCCCTTCCAGCCTTGCCAGGGATTCCGGCCGGCGATCAAGTCTTAGAGAATGTGGGGTAGGAAAGGTATTCGGCGGAAGTGTATCGAGTATGGAGTACCACGTATATGTATGTGGGCTTGGGGCTTGGTATGTGATTACTGGATGTGTTGGGTCGTGTCGATCTATGATTGTCTCTTGCGAGTGGGTTTATGGGTGGTGGGGGGGGGGGGCAGTCACTGCTGCTGCTGCTGCTGCTGCTAGAGTATAATTCATTTTCTTCGTTGATTGACAATCTAAAGAGGGAGGGGGGAGGGTGGATGCGAAAGTGTCTGTATGGATGGAAGAGATCAAACCTTCACAATGCATAAACCGACAAACCTTGTGAGCTCACGTACTGTGCAAATGCACAATGCAGATCAATGTCTTGAATTCATTTTGACTTCTGCATTGTGATATGCACAAGGAGGTGATCTTCGAGAGCGACAGAGAGGGAAGGTTAAATGCGGGCTTATGCAACAATCTCCCCCCTTCGGCCGGCAAACCTGGGCCGAGGAAAAGCGAGAAATGGCTAAACATTCAAACAAAGTGTTACTGCAGGGCAACGCGGCATGACCTCATTCTTCTGATGGGTCTTAAGTACAGTACACCACTGATTGCCCGACGGGCACGAGGGCATCAGGTGATCGAGCGAGCTGCAGCTTTTTTCTTGTTCTTGCATGATGGAGCCCATGCGATAATGTATGGGGCCCCCCAATAACTACTCATACGAGTACTAATAAGTGTATGCGACTCCTGCTGTGGCAAGCGGTGAGGTCAATAGCGGTAAAACGTAACCAACAGATTTGACATCCGCGATGCTGTGGTCACTTGGAGACCTTGTTGTAGGAGGATCTACCATTGATGTCAATCATGAACAAAGAGTCGAGATTCTAGAAGGAAAGAAGGACGAGAGGCGCAACGATCCGAATCCGGGATCGATCCATGTTGCTTGTGGCTCTCCCGCTCTGGAGTGGGTTTCTTGCCCCGTCACTACCGTCACTACCGTCACTACTCGATAATGTCCGATGATGTCGATGACCCTCGCTTTCTCAGTCTCTCACTTGCCCGTATTCTGCTTCGTGGTTCCGCCCCGAAAGCAACCGTCCATGATGCAATGAGTTTGAGTCTGGTACAGTACTCTGTTACTGTACCTCTGGTTCGTTACGAGAAAGAGGTAGTTATCTTAAGTCTGCTTGTAGCGTAATTCCAGACTTGCAAAAGGAATGCTCCAGATGCTGATCGACTTTCCAAGCGACAAACGTTGTCCTGCTTGGCCCAAGCTCTCTGCTGACCTTCAACACAGCCCAGTGCCCACCACCACCCCGTCCCCATCGAATCCACTCTTCATGCCAATAGGCAATAATAGTTAAGGGCTCGGCATCGTTAACTACGGAGTAGGATCAAACATGGCCTCTCCCTTCTTCTGTGGTGCATACAGACGAAAGGTGGGGGTGGAGGGGGGAAGCGTTAGCAAAACGAATACGAGGGAAATCCCCCAAGGATCATCTCCTGTAGAACCACGTTTTGATGATCAGACGCATTGCACAGTACAATCTCCCGTAGGTAAGGCGCAGCAACGAGGAGCAGCAGCAGCAGCAGCAGCAGCAGTAGCAACACCAACATCAGGCCCGTTAATTTTGATGGAACATACCGGTCGGAAATTTGCTCCAGTATAAGCCCCAGCTCATCTAGTGTAAATGTAGCAGGTTTTTGGGGGCTAGTGTAATGCTCCCGTACGACGGAGATTCGAGGCTGATGGATGCTCAAGCAGTGCTGCCTGTTGAGGCTGGGGGGGGGGGGGGGGGAAGAAATGATAGTGGGTTTTGGACGGCGGGATTTCCCTTCTTCACCCTTAATTTTCGATTTCAAGAAAGGGAACAAACCCCCCGC